>NW_020870619.1:74207-89207 GCF_003789085.1 Penaeus vannamei
GAAGGCGAAGCTGTTTATCAGAACAACAACAGTCTTCGACAGCTGAACACAAGATATCGTCGACAGCTGTAGGCGGCCTTTCAAGAGCAGATGTAACGCAGCAGCGGCGAGAGGAGTGGCAGCTGTGACGGAGTCGTCAGCGCGGATGTTCCTCGCGCCAACGTTTGCCAGGTGAGGTCCTCGGGTCTGGCCGCCCTCGCTTGCCGCGCCTCTTGGCCGTTATACAAAAGGCTGTTCCTGCTGTTATTTGTGTTTCGTTTTCTTTCATATCAAATCATACTACAGACGGATATTTTTAGATACCCATTACTAACACTGTTTCTTTTCTCCTTTCGACAGAAGGCCGCGGTCACACAAGCCAAGACACTGCGATGACGAGCAGACCGCCTCGGACTCCGCCCCGCCAGCCGCCCAGCCGGGTCGCCCTTAAAGCCGAGGCTTACCTTCACCCGCGCTCAGCTGCCATTCACCCGCCCGCCCAGCGTCTCCGGCCGCTCCTCGGCGCCCACCCTCCACCTCACCTCCTCACCCGCCCGCCCCCTCAAAGGCGACCCGCACGTCTTTCGGCTTTTTACATTATCTCCGCAAATCTCTAGGTCGCAAATAATCAGACTGTAATGACCGTTAATTCGGAGCCGCACCGTACACCTGAGGACATAATGCCATTGATCACTGTTGCCAGCCGCACGTGGTCTTCGCACCTGGGCCAAGAACCCACAACTTCCCTCCCTTTTTCCACTGTTGCCAACTATTCGCCAAGACGCTCCTATTTTTTCCCCTTATTTCAAGTTTAATCATGAAATTATGTCTCCCTTAATACAAACTAAATCTGATTTTAAAAGAAAGATTAATATTCATAATAAATCGTTAAAAAAACGTAGAGTGGCGCCATACAGAAGACAATTCCAAGTAACGATACGTATTCGAACCCGAGAGACAACAGCTTGCCTATTCCCATGTGTTGAATCATTGACTAACAAAAACCGTTAAGTAGTGTACGGGGCGACATCTGTCCAATAATCGGCGCGATCAATTATTAAATATCTGGCCCAGCTGCTGCTTACCGCGGCCGAACGTAAGTCCGCGGTCCTTGTAGGTCAGTTGTTCCGGGGTTACGCTGTTGCCGATGTCGCTCCTCCTGCCGGATCACAGCTGTGTCACGCGGGAAGAAATACGCCGTTCTCTTAGCCAAATGCTCCCTTCAGCGTCAAAAAAATACGAAGAAAGAGAAAGGGAGAGATATTTATCTTAAATGCGAAATAAAGCGTAAAGACGGTTGAGGGAAACGCGAGGGTTGGAGGCGAGAGCAGCCATAGGATGTCCGGGTGTGGGTGCCGCCGCGCACACGTGCAGGAGGGAGAGTGTTGCTGCAGCTGTTTTGTCTGTCTGTCTGTGTCTCGCTGCCCTCTTCCCGCATCCCCCCTCTCGTTCCCTACTCTCGTCACCCAGCTGTTTCGCCTCCTGTTTTTCTTTACGTGGAAGATGGTGTAATTAGCATTGCTAACATAAATAACAGTCGAGAATCTTAACTTCCTACCAAACGAAAGAAATACTCTGAAGTTGCCATTTTCCATATGTTTTCATTCAACACTTTTTTCCCGACTGAACAAGGGGTAACTAAAGGGTTAAGACAAATACACCACGGCGAGGTGTAGGCCGGTTTAGGACGGTTTCGCGTCTCATTTGTGTCAATGTTAATTCTGCTCCTGGGTTACCGGCAGCGCGCACCCGGTTGCCACAAGGGGCTTTTTCGGGCGATTTTCTCCCCCCTGTGATACAGCACGGCCAATAACGTTAATTCACAATCTCATGAATATTCATTTTAACCATTATCATGATAATTAAGATAACACATGGCGACGCTACAAGTTTTCTCGTCTGTTGGGAAGAGTTGGCAATAGACTGTTAGGGTTGTGGTCAGAGGTGTAACCCCGTGGCACAATGGTATACTACCTTCACATGCTCATAATCTTTCTGTTATTGTAAGGCCCCTTCTCCCCTCCTAAAAAAATGTATTCCTCGCAGATTTCCTTTTTTCGAAGGCCATAGGGAGGTTCTGTATTTGTCAAAACAGTTACGATTTTTGTGTATGTTAGTGTTTACCCATGTGCGCGTGTGTTTGTACCTGTGTGCGTGTGTATATGGGCTTCTCTCTCGCGTTCTCCACATCAACGAATCCTTCACTTCTCACCTTTGTTACTCACGTCGAAGCCCTGTTCAACTTCAAAGCACGAGAGGAAGTCAAAAGATCGGTGAAGCTGTGATGAAGACGATTCCGAAGACGCCGCGAACCTCCTTCGATTGTCGTCCAAGATACCTGGTCAAGTTGCGTCGTGTGATAAAGCGTCTGTCCTTATTATTATTATTATTATTATTTTATCCAGAGAAATTGATTTTAGAGCCTTTTTTTTAAATCGACAGGAGGTAGTATAGCTTTATGTGTGAAAGAGTTTGTGAATTTGTGCCATGACGTTTGGAAATTATTTAGATTTAGCGTTAGAATTATCCTGTGGTATTAAAACAGAGACTGTTCCCTTTTATAATTCAGAGACATGGTTTTGTAGGCAATGTCACAATTATGTAAACTATGTATATATTGTATATATACTCACTGTATAGAATGATAGTATAGTGGTGTAAAATAATGTCAAATAAAATATTTTCTTTCTTATAATACATTTATTTTATTAGTTGTCTCCTTTACTGATGAAACTGATGAATTACCAGCTGGAAAAAAATATATTTGTCATGAAAAGCAGCCACTATGGGCAAATGACTCTGGTGTTGCATCTATCTGTCTGTGTCTGCCTGTCTGTCTGTCTGTTTGTCTATGTCTCAGTGTCTGTCTGTTATGTCTCTCTTTCTCTCTTCTCTCTCTCTCTCTCTCTTCTCCTCTCTCTTCCTCCTCCCTCCTCCCCTCCTCCCTTCCTCCCTTCCTCTCCTCCCTCCTCCCTCCCACCCTCCCTCCCTCCTTCCTCCACTCTCCTCCCTCGTTCTCCTCCTCTCTCCTCCCTCCTCTCTTATCCAGTCTCTCCTCCTCCCACCACTCTCTTTTCTCCTCTCTCCCTCTCTCCCTTCCCCTTTCCCTTAAAAATATTTATTTCTTCGCCCCATTCTCTCTCACTCACTCCCCCACCTCTTTCACTCTTTGTTTGTCTGTCTGTCTGTCAATGACCGGATCAGCCTCTCTCTGTCTCTTTCTCTCTCTCTCTCTCTCTGTCTGTCTTTCTGTATGTTTTTCACCGGCTCTGCCTCTCTCTCTCACTCTCTCTGCCTCTGTCTGTCTGTCTCTCTCCCTCCCTTTCTCTCTTCGCCCAATTCCCCTTCTCTCCTTCCCTTCCCCTCATCTCTCTCTCTCTCTTCTCTCTCTCTCTCCTCTCTCTCTCTCTTCTCTCTCTCTCTCTCTCTCTCTCTCTCTCTCTCTCTCTCTCTCTCTCTCTCTCTCTCTCTCTCTCTCTCTCTCTCTCTCTCTCTCTTCTCTCTCTCTCTCTCTCTCTCTCTCTCTCTCTCTCTCTCTCTCTCTCTCTCTCTCTCTCCTCTCTCTCTCTCTCTCTCTCTCTCTCTCTCTCTCTCTCTCTCTCTCTCTCTCTCTCTCTCTCTCTCTCTCTCTCTCTCTCTCTCTCTCTCTCTCTCTCCTCTCTCTCTCTCTCTCTCCTCTCTCTCTCTCTCTCTATCCCTCCCTCCCTCTCCTCTCTTCTCCCATTCCCTCTCTCATTCTATTATTATTATTATTATTATTATTATTATTATTATTATTATTATTATTATTATTATTATTATATTATTAGCATTATTACTATCATTGCTGTTATTATCATCATGATCATTATCCTCATTACTAGTGCTATGATTATTTTATCCTTATTGGTACTGTTATTGCCATTATCATCATTATGATCATTATTTCTGTTGTCATCGTTATTATTATTACTATCCTTACTATTACTATCATTATCATTCTCTCGAATATTCTTTTTCATTTATCCATCTGTCTGTATATTGTCATTTTTGGAAAAGGGGGGGGGAGGTATTTATTCATTCTGTTAGTACCTGTCTGAGGGGAAAGGGGGAGACAGGTGGGGGGGTGGGTTAGACAGGTGGGGGGGGGGGGTATTCATTCTATATATGGCCGATTCCTGTTTCGTTAAAGATGAGGCATTTCCACATAATGCAGTTATAATTTGAGATAAATTTACGTGCGGGCTTTACCAACAAGGTGCCGTAGACGCTGATTACCTGTGTGTACTCTAATTGGACAATTATTATTCTCGACTAACATCGGATTCCCGTCTTTCTCCGTAATAAATGTCAAATGATAACCCTTTTTTATGACAACCGTCACCCACCTGCCTAACAAGGGGCGAGTCTGCTGGGCTTTTTGTGTTTGTTTGTTTGTTTGTTTGATTGTTAAGGCTTACCCTTTAGTTTCTTTCTTTGTGGGAGGAAGTATCGTGTGTTTGTTTGTGTGTGTGTGTGTGTGTGTGTGTGTGTGTGTGTGTGTGTGTGTGTGTGTGTGTGTGTGTGGTGTGGTGTGTGTGTGTGTGTGTGTGGTGTGTGTGTGTGTGCTTGGTGTGTTTGTGTGTGTGGATAGTTTGGGGGTGAGTGGTCTCTCTTCTTCTCTCTCTCTCTCTCTCTCTCTCTCTCTCTCTCTCTCTCTCTCTCTCTCTCTCTCTCTCTCTCTCTCCTCTCTCTCTCTCTCTCTCTCTCTCTCTCTCACTTCACTCTCCTCTCTCTCTCACTGCTCTCTCATCTCTTTCACTCTCACTCTCAATCTCTCTCTCTCTCTCTCTCTCTCTCTCTCTCTCTCTCTCTCTCTCTCTCTCTCTCTCTCTCTCTCTCTCTCTCTCTCTCTCTCTCTCTCTCTCTTCCATTCTTTCTTTCTTCGTCTTTCTCTATCTCAATCGATTCCGTCTATCCATCCATCATTCAATCAATCAATCATTTACTTACATATTTATCCTTTCCGTTTATTATCTATCTGTCTGTCTGCCTGCCTGTTTGTCTGTCTGTCTGCCTCAGTCGCTATCATCTGTTATATCTGTCTATCTATCTATATATCTGTCTATCTATTCTATCTATTCTGTGTTTGGTTTCTACCTAATCTAAATCTATCTTATCCATCTATTTACCTATCTGTCTATCTATCTATATCTGTCTATGTTTATTTATATATTCTCTATCTATCTACCTATCTACCTATCTACTGTTCTAGCTATTATGTCTATTCTATCTCTTCTATCTATTATCTATTGTCATCTATCTATCTATTTATCTATTTGTCCGTCTATCTATCTATTTAACTATCTATTTCGATCTAGCTAGTTATATTCATCTATCTATCTAATCCATCTATCTATTCATTCATCTATCTGTCTATCTGTTCATCTATCTATCTATCTGTTCATCTGTTATCTGTCTATCTATTATTCTCTATCTGTCATCTATTAATCTATTTATGTCTCGCTATCTATCTCTATCTTGTCTATCTGTCTGTATATCGAAACCATTCTGTCAAATACCCACATGTCTGTCTCCCCCTCCCTCCCCCCTACCCTCCTCCCCCCCCCGCACTATACCCATACGCAAAAGTTCCCTAGTACCCGTCCTGGCCCCAGCCCCTCCCCCTCCATCAGCATCACCTCCCAACCTACCCTCCGCCCTGCCAACCCTCTTCCCCCACCCAACCTTCCCACACCACTACCCTCCAGCTCCACAATCTCTCCCGTCCCCTCCCTCCCAACTCCCTTCCCCCCCCTCCCCCTTCCCACCCACCATCTCCCCCTCCCTCTTCCCCTCCCCACCATCTTTCTCCCTCCCCCTTCCCCCAACCTTTCCCCCTCCCCCTTCTAACCCCACCCCTCCCACCTTCCCTTCCCCACCACGCCACACAACCTCTCCTCCCCCCCACCTTCCCCTTTTCTACGCACACCCTTCCCCTTCTCCCCTTCCCCCCAGCCCCTCCACTACCACCCCACCTTGACCCTGACTGGCCCTAATACAGACAGGTAACAACGCTGTCAGGTGTCGACCGCTTGAGTGACGAGACCACCCACGTCCCTGCCACCTGCTGGTTCCTCGGCCCACCGGCGTAATCTCTCTGACACAGACGATCGACACCTTCTGACACAACTCTCTCGCTCTCGTCCCTACTTCGCGAGAGAGAGAGAGAGAGAGAGAGAGAGAGAAGAGAGAGAGAGAGAGAGAGAGAGAGAGAGAGAGGAGAGAGAGAGAGAGAGAGAGAGAGAGAGAGAGAGAGAGAGAGAGAGGGAAAAAAATTGCATGATGCATGCAACGGGCTTCTTGCAAGATCGTGGAGGCAGATGTTTGGTGGAGGACTTCTCTTCCTTCTCTCGATGCCTTCGTTTAGTCGTGTTTATCTATTCTTGTGGTGTTTCTGTCGTTTGCTTTTTTTAAATTCTAGTTCTTACTCTTTTTGTTTTTCTCTCGTTTGTTTTTTTTATGCTTTGTCGCTGTCTGTTTTTTTGTTTTTTTTTTTTTTGTTTTTTTTTGTACTCTTATTCTTTCTTCCGTTTTTCATATTCTCATTTTCCTTCCTGTTTTACCAGTTCTCTCTTATCTTCGTCTTTCTCTCGGTCTCTTTCATCTCTCCTACTTTCTCTTCCTTCCATACATCTTCACTTCTTTTCCTACATCATCTCCCTTTCCTCCTCTCTTCTTCCCCTCCTTCCTTCCTTCCTTCGTACGCCTCTCATTCCTTTCCCTCATTCACATACCTTTATGCAGGTCGTCAATCTCTCTCTCCTCTTCCTCTCCCCCTGTTTCGCTCTCCTCCATGCACCTCCACCCTCCCCTCTTCTCCCTCTCCCTCTCCCTTCTCCCTCCTCCCTCCCTTCCCTCAACATCAGGAATCACCATCTGCTTCAATTCCTTATCGGAACAACAGGATATCCGCTTTCGATTAGAAAAGTCCCGACAGCGATCACACGTGTTTGCACGTGGGTCCCTTAAAGCAGACATATTTATGACACTATTATTAACACCTAAAATAAAAGAGCTGATTTCGACGACCATGAAAAGGATTACTTATCACGACAGGTGTCAGAAGTCACTCTCTCACTAATATCCCTTTTATCAGCAAAACATTCCTTAAAAACAACAACAAAACATATATAACAAATCGAACAAAGAATCCCACAAAGTAGCCCCATGCAAAAAAAAAAAAAAAAAAAAAAATCCCACATCCATTCAATCTCGAAAGACAAACAATACAATACAAATAAAACTCCTTAGACGTAACATTGTCGTATATACACATCCGGTACATCGTTCAGACGCTGTGTACATTCCCAGTACAAAGGGATATGGTATCTCGTACACACCCCGAGCCATGTATGTACCCAGCGCCCAACGGGAGGCGTCAGGTAGGCGACTTAGGTCTGAGGGTCGTATTAACAAGACGGTATTGTAAAGCCCTATATACGTGTGTGAGAGAAAGGCTATGTATATTGGAGGTTAATGCATCGCTGTGTTTTGGTTCCTGTGCCTATATCTTTATGTAGATTATGTCCATGTTTATATTCATATCAGTATCTATATCTGTCAGTACTTATATCTATCTATGAGGGAGGGAGGGGAGAGGGAGGGAGGGAGGGGGGAGTGGAAGGGATGGAGGAAGGAAGGAAGGGGAGAGAAGAAGAGAGGGGAGAGGGAGAGAGAGGGGGAGAGGGGAGAGAGAGAGGAGAGAGAGGAGAGAGAGAGAGAGAGAGAGAGAGAGAGAGAGAGAGAGAGAGAGAGAGAGAGAGAGAGAGAGAGAGAGAGAGAGAGAGAGAGAATAGATAGATAGATAAATAGAGAGAGAGAGAGGCAGACACACACACAGAAACAAAACAGAGACAGACGAATACAAAGGATGGAAGAGAAATGTCTCATCCACCTTTTGGCAATCAGCTCAAAAACAAAGCCACTTCATCACCATAACCCTTCGTCATCACCACCACCCAGACGCTCCTTCCACCACCTCCACCTCTTCCACTGCGTCAACCCTCTCCACCCCTCCACCCTTCCACATTTCCCACCCTCTCTAGCACCTCCGTTCCTTCCACCCTCACCCTCTCCCATCCTTTCTATCCCTCCACCTCTCAAAACTTTCCTTCTCTCATTCCTCCACACTTTTCTCTCTTCCCTCCTCCACCCTTTCTCTCCCACCCTGCACCCTTTTCTTTCTTCGCCCCCACCCTTTCCTCCCTCCACCCCTTCCACCAGCCACCGGGGGAAGCCAGGACCTACCCCAGCGCGAACCACCTAACCCTATACAGCTACGCCTAGAGCAAATAGCCTCCTACAACAATAGCAGCCAGCGAGGCACCTCCAAGCCCTTAGCTGGCGAGGAGCTCCGTGCGTCGCCGGCCTAGACGCGCACCTGCTCTCCCACTCCGCTGCGAGCGAGACCCGAGGGCCCGATAAAAAGATCTCGTTCGGATTCGTAAAGGAAAATTCGATGTTTATTCCGCGTGTATGCGCGTTGTAGGCAACGGGGGGAGTCGGGTGAACGAACGAGAACAGAGGCAGAGAAGTAACGAGAAAGGAATGATGGAAGGGGCCGAGGAGGAAAGGAAGTGGAAAGGGGGAAGACGGCTTGTGGCGGCGGCGATTCCGTGAGTTACGAGTTTGTTTACAAAATCTTGCACTTGGTAACCCGTGCACTATCCGTCGGGGGGACACACACCTGCACCTCTGTTGCCGCAGGCCTCTCCCACACTCGCCAGCGTGCGTCTGTCTCCTCACTCGTTGGCTGACGCCCCTACTCGCATGGGGAACGAGCAGCCTGTTACTGGCGAGGATCTTCGGGTATTTGTCAGTGTTTTCACACGGCGGGAGCGGGCCGAGACAAGGACACGGTGCTTGGGAGGTGCTCGCGCCGGCAAAAAAGGGCACGCACGTCAGCATGTTTCTAAGGGACGATTCGGACGGCTGGCTCTTTCTTTGTGCGAATCTTTCTCCTTTGGGCAACGCTGTGTATACGCTGGTTATTCATAGCAGTATATCTATATCTGTGTACATTTGTCTGTCTGTCTTTCTGACTGTTCATATTCATCTGCCTATGTGTGTATGTGTAAGCTTACGCACAGGCACCCCTCCCCCCATACACACACATCCATATAAAAACATTTCCATAGCCATTCATTCCATATCGAATTAATGCAATGTTAGAAACACCTAAAATATAAATATCTATAAAATCATTATTCTAGGTGTTGAAAAAAAAAATCAAAAACAAACATATATATGTTGATATATATGTTATACATACACACACACACACATATATATATGTATGCATGTATATATGTATATATGTATGTGTGTATGTATGTGTGTATGCGGTGTGTGTGTGTGTACATATATACATACATACATACATACATATATATATATATATATATATATATATATATATATATATATATATATATATATATTATTATATATTTACACACATACGCACATAAGGTTGAAGACAGACCCGCAAGCTCACGCGCACACCATGACTAGGTGGGTGGTTATGTGGGCGTGGGCGCATGTATGCTTTGATACACAGACACACCCATTTACGGAAAGAAGCTTAGACACGGACATACGCACGCACCGCCGAGTTCCGCTGTGAAGCTGGTAAGGACAGCTCCACGTACACTCTGCGCAGGTGTGTGCACGACCGCGGATTGGGTCTGAACGGCTCTGCCCGAGACGCTGCTAATGAGATCACGTCACTGGGCATCGTATTAACGACACGTCAGCCTTCTCGGGGATGCCCTGGCGCCACGGCTGGGGCTTGCGAGGGCGTTTGAGCTGGCGAGGAGAGGCACGCACTGGTCTCTCCGCCGGGCGTGCGTGCGTGCTGGATTCGCGAGGGCACGGCACGTCAGGCGCACGTCGTCGTCGTCGTCGTCGTCACGAGAGGCGAGGCGATGACGTCCGCGATGGCCACCCAGAGTGCTGGACAGCCGGTGCGACGCTAGGTTAGGTTAGCTTCACTAATCCGGCGAGGCAGCCTCTCCCTCTTCGCCTTATAAGCCACACGCCGCGGGTTAGTGCCAATGGGACTCGGGTTTCTTGTACACCTGTCGTCAATAACACGTCAACAGCCATTCCATAGGCGACTGCGGACGAGCAGACCGGCTCTCCTCCGCTGGCTGGATATTACTCTGGCTGGAATGTCGCATTACACGAACCAGCGCTCCTCGCTATGAATGGAAGCGGCCAAACATGGCGGGCCGAACACATTCATTTTGTACCCAGCCAGCAAGTCAGCCGTAAACACCACGACTATCAAAGCGTCCGGGGTACCGAACCTGTAAAGACACTCCGTAACAATATAGAGGAGCCATATTTGCGCCAGTGCTGACCCGATGAAAAGTTATTTTACATACAAAAAGGAAGGAAAAAAATATGTGCGGAGTCACACAAATTTGTCGTCACACCAAAAACAACCATCTGATTATCATATCGGTAAATATGCCTAACAGATGCACCGGCGGGCATAAAAAAGGGTCACCGTACACTACATTTGGAATCCCTATGCCTTAAAAGTCGGCCGTAGAAGCAAGAGGAATGAGTCTGGAGCTCTTGACAAGGGAACAGGAACTTACTTACACGAACTTACCAACTTACCGACCTTACCGAACTTACCAAACTCACCGACTTACCAATAATAAGGATTTGAGACGCAGGAGATTCTCGCAAGTGAAGGCAGGCGACGAAGGCGGTGAAAGTCATTCGACAATTCAATTGAGAAAAATACGAATTGGAGATTTCTCGGAGCCTGTCAGATAAGGCGGTGGCATTTAAATGATAGGGCTCTGGTGGTCTTTGTCCCGACGTGTGGCTGCGCCGGGACACGAGTTTCTCTTGCCTCCTCTCGCTCTTCTCTCTCCTCTTCTCCCGCTCCCTTCTTCTTCCTATTCTTCCTCTGTCTCTGCCTGTCTGTCTGTCTGTTTTTCTGTCTCTCTGTCTGTCTGTCTGTCTCTCTCTCTTCCCTCTGCCTGTCTCATTGTTTAACTGTCTGTCTGTCTGTTTCTCTCTCTCTCTCTCTCTCTCTCTCTCTCTCTCTCTCTCTCTCTCTCTCTCCTCTCTTCTCTCTCTCTCTCTCTCCCTCCCTCTCCCTCTCTCACCCTCTGTCTGTCTCATTGTCTAACTCTCTCTCTCTCTCTCTCTCTCTCTCTCTCTCTCTCTCTCTCTCTCTCTCTCTCTCTCTCTCTCTCTCTCTCTCTCTCTCTCTCTCTCTCTCTCTCTCTCTCTCTCTCTCCCTCTGTCTCTCTTTCTCTCTCACACTCAACCCTCTCGTCCCTCAAAGTGAATGCCAACAAACAAGCAGAAGACACTTACTCCCTTTGCCCCGCCTTTCCCCTCTCCCCCCCCATGCCATCCTTTTCGCCAGCACCTCCATCATCTGCAGGCCCCTGTCATCTCCCTACAGGAGGTACTTGCCCTATCTCGAACCCATCGCCTCCCCCCAACTCTTCCCCTCCCCCTCCCCCTCCCTTAGCTCCAACTTTCCTCCCCCTTCCCCCCAGCTCAACTTTCCTCCCCTTCCCTCCCAGTCCCCTTCCTCCTTCTCTCCAACTTTCCTCCCCCCTTCTGCCTTTCCAAACTTCCCTCCCTTTCCTCCCCGCTTCCCCTCAGCTTCAACTTCCTCACACCCCTTCCCCTTAGCACCAACTTCCTCCCCAACTCCCCCACCCCTTATCCTTAGCTCCAGCTTCCTCCTCCCCATCCTCCCGCCCCTTCCCCTAGCTCTAACTTCCTCCCCTTACCCTTAGTTCCAAGCTTCCTTCCCCATCCTCCCATCCTCCCCTTAGCCTCCTCACCTCTGAAACCATCCCTGTTCAGTTTCCTTCCATCCTCTCCCCATTCTTAAGCCCAATCTCCTTATCTCGGTCCCTCGCCTCGATTCGGCTTTCTACAACCCCCCCCCCGCCGCACCGTCTATCCTTCTCCCCTCTGTTCAGCAACCATATCTGACTCTATCTCCACCTCCTCTCTTCCTCCGTCCCTCCTCTTTTGTTTAGTGACACCGTCCTCTTCCTCCTCTCTCTGTCACCCCCTTTTTCAGCATCCTCCCCGTCCCTCTCCCTCTCCTTCTTCTCCCTTCTTCGGAACCTCTCCATCCCTCTCCCCTCTCCTTCTCCTTTCGTTCAGCAATCCTCTCCAATCTCTCTTCGCCTCTCCTTCTTCTCCCCCTCGTTTCAGCATCCTCCGCCCCTCTCCCCTCTCCTTCTTTCCTCCCTTCTTAGCAAACTGTCTCCATCCTCTTTCCTCTCCTTCTTCTCGCCATGTTTTTCAGAGAAGACATTCACACAGACAGAAAAAAAGACACAAAAGCGCACAAAGAGCCAGAAAAGCAGCCGCATCCCTCTCCTCCTTTCTCTTATTCCTTCACTCCTATTCAGCATCCTCTCCATCCTCTCCTTGTTCCTTCACACTCTTCCTTTCTCCCTTGTTCAGGCATCCTCTCCATCCCCCCCGCCTCCGCTTGGTGTCAAGGATCCTCCCTCTATCCGCCATTCGGGCCGTCCCTTCTCCATCGTTTCCGGCATCCTAATCCCCAGGCCATCTTCCACTCCTCCCCCTTGTTCAGGCATTTCCCCCACCCATTCCCTCTCCTCCTCTTTTCTCCTCAAATTGTTCAGTCTCTTCCGGCCACTCCTTTCTTCTCCCAGACCCTTCCTCTTCCTCCGTTGGGTTCATTTCATCCTTCTCCCTCACCCCTACCTTCCCCCCTTCCCTCATTCCTTCCACCATCCCTCCTCCTCCCTACCACTTTGTTCAACCCTCTTCCCCACTCCCTTCTCCTGTCCCTCCTCTTTCCCCGTTTGTTTTAATCCTCTCCCCCTTACCCCTACCTTACCCCATTCCTCACTCCTTCCTCCATCCTTTCCGCTCCTCCCCCTCACATCTCTCCCCCTCCACTTGTTCATTATCTTCCCCACTCGTGCATTCTTTACCCCTTCCCTCTACCCCTTTGTTTCAACCTCTTCCCCGACACCCCTACCTTCCCCCCCCTTCCTCACTGATTGATTCCCTTTTCTCCAATCCTTACTCTCCACTCATTTCCCCTACCCGAACCCCTTCTCCCTCCTTGTTCACAAAACCTCTTTCCCACCTTTCCACTTGCCTCTCGCCTCCCCCACCGCTCTTTCCGAGACGTCATCGGTATACACTTGTAAATCAAAAATCTCTCATTGCTTGCTTTCTTCTTTTCTCTGTTTTATTTGAGGTTCCCCCCTTTTTTGTTTTCATCTTTGACCTTAGTTTTAGGGAGTCGCGCTTGGCTCTTTCTCCTCTCTCCTCGTCTCCTTCCTCGATTCTCCTCATTTTCTCATTTCTTTCTTTCTTTCTTCTCTGTCTCTGTCCTCTCCCATCTGTCTCTGTCCTGTCTCTTCCTCCTCTCTCTTCTCTCGTCTCCTCTTCTCTCTCTCTTCTCTCGGGTCTTCTCTCTCCTCTCTCCCCGCTTCTCTCCCTCTCTCTCTCATCTCTCTCTCTCTCTCTCTCTCCTCTCTCTTCTCTCTCTCTCTCTCTCTCTCTCTCTCTCTCTCTCATTAAATCCCGCCCTCCCTCTCTCTCTTATCTCTCCTCTGTCTGTCTGTCTGTCTGTCTGTCTGTCTGTCGTCTCTGTCTGTCTGTCTCCTCTCCTTCCTCTCTTCTTCTCTCTTCTCTCTCTCCCTCCTCCCTCTCTCTCCTCCCTCTGCTCTTCCTCTCTCTCTCTCTCTCTCTCCTCTCTTCCTCCTTCCTCCCTCTCTCTCTCTCTCTTCTCTCCCTCCTCCCTCCTCCCTCCCTCCCTCCCTCCCTCTCCCTCCCTCCCTCCCTCCCTCCCTCCCTCCCTCCCTCCCCCCTCTCTCTCTCCTCCCCTCCCCTCCCCGCTCCTCTCTCTCTTCCCTCTCTTTTTCTCTCTCATTCTCTCCGCGAAGGTTGGAAAAAGTGGGTTTTCCATGTTTAAGAGTGTTTAAGAATGGTAAAACGCAAACACTATTGCGTTTCATAAATAACATACACATGAACCATCCAAATATATAGCCATTGTTGCCGTTACCTTCAAAATTGCGTCTCTCACTTTACTGTTATCTACATAAGTGTGTGTGGATTTGCGTATGTAAATATGTATGTATGCAGGTAGGCAGGGAAGTGTTTGCAAGCATTAGGAAAACGTACATGGAAAAAAGCCAAAAGTAGATGTTTATATTGATAAAAAACCGGTAATGACAGCTAAATTCGTCATAAATTGGAAAGTCGGTATTTACACAGGCGACAGTGATGTACTTGAGTTCTAACCTGTCTGTACATCATCCACAGTTGGTAACTCATCAGCATTTCGCCCTCCCCCTCCTTCCCCTTTCTTCCCTCCCCCCCTCCTCCTCCTCCTTTCTTCCCCACCCCTTCCCCCCCGCTTTCCTCCCCTCCCTTCCGCCACCGACTCGTTCTCGCCAAGGAAAGCAGTACAGGTGACCATCTTGCATACGTATGTGTTAATCCGCGGCAACCGAGCGCGTTCGTGGATCCGGATTCAGGATACGACTTACAAAAACGCCCGGATTCCTCTGTTTTGGTACCATGTGTCGCCTCCCTCCTTCCCTCACGGCCCCACGCCCCCCGCCCTAGCCAGTTACCCGACCGATGGGGGCGAATATATGGGTATAAGCCCTCCTTATAGATTATAGAGGCGGCTGTATAAGGCAGAGCGCGCCTTACCTGCCAATCTGGCTGCGTGACTACATGCCGAACGCCCACCGAAAGAGCGCCAAATTAGAAAATTCCAGACCGCGGCTCCGTGCTTGGGCGCGCGCTCGCTCCCGCAGGTGGGGTGCGTCACGTCGGTGTCCGTCTCATAAGAATTATGATAACTGGTGATGATAACTATAAAATGACATGGATGATGATGAAATAATATAGGTGATAACAATAAAATGAAATAGATAATAATTAAATAATATAGATGATAACATTAAAGGAACATATGATACAATTCAATGAACATTTATGGTAATA
>NW_020870619.1:99207-101707 GCF_003789085.1 Penaeus vannamei
TTTCTTTCTCCGTTTTACCTTTCCTTTTTTGCATTTATCGCTCGGCGGTCAGGAAATCATTGTAATTTGCGGAGTGATTGAGTAGAGTCTGGAAATGTATTACAGGCATAGAAGAGAGAGAGAGAGAGAGAGAGAGAGAGAGAGAGAGAGAGAGAGAGAAGAGAGAGAGAGAGAGAGAGAGAGAGAGAGAGAGAGAGAGAGAGAGAGAGAGAGACAGACAGACAGACAGACAGACAGACAGAGAAACAGAGAGAAAGAGAGAATGAGAGAGAGAAAAAAAAAGAAATGAATATGGAGTTAAAGAATAGAGATGAAGAGTGCAAAATAACGGGTACAAAGCAAAGAGAGAAGAGAAAGAGAGAGCGTGCGAAGAGAGAACGAATGAGGAAATGAATGAAGCCGAATAAACAGTTGAACGAACAAAAAACGTGCATGCGTACACACACATTCATACACACACGCACACACACACATACCCACAAGACAACAGTGAGTCGAACGAGGAAAATTGTACAGCTAGATAAAAAAAGAACAACAACAAAACGCAATAACAGCTTGACATACTATATTAGGCAAGATCTACACATGTTCTAGTATGGCGACTGTCGACCCAAGTATGCCAGATATGTTAGAGAAATTCAGAGAGTATATATATATATATATGTATATAAAAAAAACATATTGCAATACCGTGTCTGCCTTCAAATACCAACGAGCCACATAACTTTAAAATAATTTACATATGAAAGAGGAAACAGAGGAATAAAAAGATAGATAGAGGAAGCTGGATGAGTAGATAAATAGATTGATGTAGAGAGTAAGACACAAGCTATCTTAATATGATACCTACAACGCGATAGCAAAAGTACCATTGTTATGTCATTATCATTGTTATTATTGCTGTTATTATTATTATCATTACATAATTATTGTCATTACTATTATTATTATTATTAGTATTAGTATTATCATTATCATACTATTGTTATCATTATTACCATTATTATTATCATTATCATTAATTAAATCATTATCAATATTATTATCAATATTATTATTATTATTATCATTATTATTATCATTATTAATATCTTTATCAGTATTTTTATAATCATTATTATTATTATTAACAAAAATTACGGTGTTATTATCATCACTATTGTTATTACTGTTGCTATTATTAATCACCATTATTCTAATCATCTGAGAGAGAGAGAGAGAGAGAGAGAGAGAGAGAGAGAGAGAGAGAGAGAGAGAGAGAGAGAGAGAGAGAGAGAGAGAGAGAGAGAGAGGGAGAGGGAAGAGGGAGAGGGGAGAGGAGGAAAGAGAGAGAGAGAGAGAGAGAGAGAGAGAGAGAGAGAGAGAGAGAGAGAGAGAGAGAGAGAGAGAGAGAGAGAGAGAGAGAGAGAGAGAGAGAGAGAGAGAGAGAGAGAGAGAGAGAGAGAGAGAGAGAGAGAGAGAGAGAGAGAGAGAGAGAGAGAGAGAGAATGAAAACAAGAAGAGAAAAAATGAAAATATGAACAAGAGATTAGGAAAAAGAAGAACAAAAGAAAACACCATTAAAGAGGGAAAAGGGAGAGTGAAAGAGAGAGAGATAAACCGAATAAAAAAGACAAACAGAGAGAGGAGGAAAGAGTTAAAAGGAGCTCAACTCACACCGTTGCAAAATCAACATACACAAAGCAACCCATGCACCCACACATCCCGGCAGACGCAGGTGCAATAATTGCTTATTCACAAAAACTGCAACGCCACTGCTGACATCAGATGTCGCCATAAAGAAAGAAAACAAAAAGAAAGAAAAAAAAGAAAATCGATTTATTCTCCATCCGTAAAGCGTCACGTATGTCTGGTCGAGAGGACGAAGGTTGGCCCCGTGCGAGTGGCCAGTCTCTCTTATTTTCTTTCTTATTTCTTTTGTTTGTCCTTTTTCTGTCCCTTTTTATTTTTGTTTTTAAATTCTGTTTGTTTGTCTTTGGCTACGTGTATGTTTGTGTGCCTGTGTGTCTGTCTCTGGCTCTGTGTGTGCGTTTGTGTGTGTGCCTATGTGTCTCTTTCTAGCTCTGTATATTTGTGTCTGAGTCTGTCTGTTGGTCACACACACATACACACTCTCGCTCTCTCTATCAATCTATCTCCCTCTCTCTCTCCTTCTCTCCCTCCCTCTCTCTCTCTCTCCTCCCTCCCTCCCTCCCTCCTCCTCCCCTCCCTCGCTCCCTCACCCCACCCTCCCTCCCCAATGCCACTGCTTGGCCCATAGGCAGGTGTTCGTCCTTCTCACCCTCCTGTTGGGAACTGTTATCGGAGCACAGGGTATCTGTTCGCATATATCAGGTTAGAAAGGGAGCCGCTAGTAACCACACGTGCATATGTAATGTATTTGTATCTACACCTGTCTGTTTTCTCTCTGTGCATATTATATGTATATATATATATATATATATATATATATATATATATATATATATATATATATATATATATATATATATATATATAT
>NW_020870619.1:106707-116707 GCF_003789085.1 Penaeus vannamei
GAGGCTAGGGGAGGGAAGAGGGTAGGTAGGGGGAGGGAAGAAGAGCAGATGAAGAGGGTGGAGAGGGGAGGGGGGGAAAGAGGAGAGGGGGATGGAGAGGATGAGGAAGGGATGGGGAGGGGAGGAGTGAAAAATGGGAGGATGGGAGGGGGAAGAGGAGAGAGGAGAGAGAGAGAAGAGAGGAGAGAGAGAGAGAGAGAGAGAGAGAGAGAGAGAGCAGAAGGAGAAGAGAGAGAGAGAGAGAGAGAGAGAGAGAGAGAGAGAGAGAGAGAGAGAGAAGAGAGAGAGAGAGAGTGAGAGAGAGAGAGAGAGAAGAAGGAAGAGATGAGAAGAGAGAGAGAGAGAAGAGAGAGAGAGAGAGAGGAGAAGAGAGAGCAAGAGAAAGAAAGAGCGAGTATGAAAGAGGAAAAATGAAAAATAAAAAGATCTCTCCTCCTTCTCCCTCATCTCTTCCTCTTCCGTTGCTTTCACCTCCCCACGATCTTTTTGTGCTATCTATCTACCTATCTTTCTATCTATCAGCCCAATTGGTATGTCTACCTTCATCTCTGTCTATCTTCCAATGTATCTATCTATCATTCATTTTATCTGTCATGGTGTCTCTCACCGTGCTTATCTATCATATCATCAATTTATCTACTTAAGTATCTACATGTCTTATACCTGCCTGTCTCACCTTATATCTGCTTGTGTATTTAATTATCTCTCTGACCTTTTATAAATCATTTTTTTTAATTTTAAAGAAAAAAATAATATAGGATGTCTCTAATTATTATCTTCCTGATTGCGAAAGAACAACATAATTAAGGATAAAATTAAGGGGTCTAGCAGAAAAAGACCAAGAAGATTGTTGTTTTCAGCTGATGTATTGTATATATATATATATATATATATATAATATATATAATAATATATATATATATTATATATATATATATATATAATATATATTGTCGCGTGTAAGAACAAATGAAATGATCGCTGATATTTATTAATGATAATGTAAAAGACGGTAAAAAAGGATAATATTTGGTAATAAACAATGATAACGATATTAATATGATATTGATAATGATGATAATACTGATGATGATAATAATAATAAATAATATTATACGAAAATAATGGCAATAATAATAATAATAATAATAATATAATAATATTGATAATAACAATACTAATGATAAAAATAACAATAATAATGATAAGGATAATAATAACAATAATAATGATAATAATAAATAAGTAATAATGATGATAGTGATGATAATAACAACAACAGCAACAAACAACAACAACAACAACAACAATAAAATAATATATAATGATAAACATTTTGATGTCGAATTGTCTCTGTCCACGAGTCCAGATTCCTCGATCACTTTGGGTCGTTTCTTCCTTCACCCTGAGTCGCCACTTCGCAAGCCAGCCTTCCTTTCCGACAACGTGAAGCAGCTCCTTGACAAATTTCCAGCCGCACTTTGGCCTCTTACTCTCAGCTGACGCCCATTTCCTCTGAAAATATGTCCTTCCTTTTAACTCTAGACTCTAAGAGACACCCGTAGCCATACACCCCACACTTGAATGAAAGGACGGGGCCTCTTACAACAGGATATGCAAACTCTCAAAACACGAAATGCAAAACTCTCAGAAAAGGGACCTCAACTTCAATCCTCTTCCCCCCACCCCCCCTTGAAGCCCGAGTACCCGCCGCTGAGACAGACACTTTGACAACAACTTACCCACTGACAACACCGGAGACGAGGTTACGAAGCGGGCCACCTCTTTCTCCTTCTGCCGCTCCTCCTTCTGGTGTCAGTGCCTATTCCGCTGGCTCACGACTCGGCCGTGGGAAGAGCGAGGTGGATCGGAGGGAGGGGTGGGGTGGGGGTGGATAGGGGAGAGAGAGGGAGAGGGTATCTCCTTTGATTTTTTTTTTTGTTTTGTTTTGTTCATTTTTTCAATGCTTTTGATTTTGGTAGCCATCGTGGGAAGCCGACACATTAAGTCTCTCTCTCTCTCTCTCTATCTTTCTCTCCTCTCTCTTTCTCCTCTTTCTCCTCTCTCTTCTCTCTCCTCTCTCTCTCTCTCCGTCTCTCTCTCTCTCTCTCTCCTCTCTCCTCTCTCTCTCTCGTCATCCTCTCTCTCTGCTCCTCTCTTCCTCTCTCTCTCTCTCTCGTCGTCTCCTCTCTCTCTCTCTCCTCCCCTCTCCTCTCGTCTCGTCTCCATCTCATCTCTCTCTCTCTTTCTCATCTCTCCACTCACATCACACCTAAGAACATCGACCCCCCAAACACACACGTCACGTCTCTCTCGTCCCTCAATCTCTTCTCTCTCTCTCATCTCTCTCTCTCTCTCTCTTCTCTCTCTCTCATCCCTTCTCTCTCTTCTGCTCCCTCTCGTCTTCTCGACTCTCGTCTCTCTCTCTCACAACGCCTCTCTCTAGAGCCAATTCCTCTGCTTCTCTCTTCTACCGTATATAAGACATACATATATAATATATATATAAGTATATCATTATATATATATATATATATATATACATTTATTAATAATTATATATTATTAAGTATAGTCTTAATATGATACATACATACATACCATACAATAGCCTACACACACCACAAACACCACAGCACACACACACAGGGAACACACATGCACGGATCACTCATAGCCCGCGGTACCACCACGGTGATGGGTATCCAGCACACACACACAACACACGACACACCCGAAGGATAAGATCCTCCCACAACCGACACACAGCAGCGCACACATTTATAAATAATAATATATATCATATATATAATATATATATATATATATAACTCTAATACATATATGTGCATTGGTCGTGTGTGCTGTGTTGTGTGTGGTCGTGTTGTGGGTGGTGTGTGTGTGTGTGTGTCGACTGTGTGTGTGTGGTGTTGTGGTGTATGTGGGTATTGTGTGCGTGTCGGTGTTGTGTGTGTGGTGTGTGTGTGATGTGTGTGTGTGTGTGTTGTTGTTGTGTGTTGTGGCTGGTGTGTGTGTGGTGTGTGTGGGAAAGGTATGAATTGAGAACGGGATATCTAACAATAACAGAAGATACATCAATTGTATTGTGAAGATATTCGTTCTCTTCATACCTTTCCACATTTGTCTCATGAATACGGGTTCATACATATAAATATATAGAACATTCACCTTACATCTATATATAGGCATATATGTATGTATAGATAAAGTGTTGTATGCGCATTTACGTCTGCATATGTATGTCCATATACAATCCACATTAACGAACAAATCAAAACTAGTGATATCACCCGCGCCCTCCGCCAGACCCTCTATGGCGATCCCCCAGCGACCCGTCCTCCGTCCCACGCCGTTCGTTATATCCAGGCAAAGACGAGAGACAAGGCGCCAGTTGCCAAGCCGCCGCGAAGGAACTGACAGGTGCAGGGATCCGCCTCTGGGTCCTCTGACGAAAAAGGCTTTTGACGCTGGACTCCTTCGTGGGGCTTGGGGGGGGTCCTGCCGGGGGGGGTGGGGTCGCCCAGCTGGGGATGGGGTAGGGGGGGGGGGATGGGGCGGGGGGAATCGTCAGCTGGGGGATGGGGTGGGTGGGGGGGTCGGGATCGCAGCTGGGGGATGGGGTGGGGGTGTGGGGTGGGGGGGAATCGCCAGCTGGGGGGATAGGGGTGGAGTGGTGGGTGGGGGGGGAATCGCCAGCTGGGGGTGAGGGGTGGTGGTGGGGGGGGTGGGGGGGGGGGGAATCGCAGCTGGGGGGATAGGGGTGGAGTGGGGGGTGGGGGGAATTGCCAGTGGGGGGTGAGGGGTGGTGTGGGGGTGGGAGGGGAATCGCCAGCTGGGGGGATAGGGGTGGAGTGGGGGGGGTGGGGGGGGGAATTGCCAGCTGGGGGTGAGGGGTGGTGTGGGGGGTGGGGGGGAATCGCCAGCTGGGGGGGGATAGGGGTGGAGTGGGGGTGGGGGGAATTTGCCAGCTAGGGGGTGGAGGGGTGGTGTGGGGGGTGGGGCGGGAATCGCCAGCTGGGGGGATATGGGTGGGAGTGGTGGGTTGGGGGGGAATCGCCAGCTGGGGGTGTTGAGGCGTGGGGGGTGGGGGTTGTGGGGGGGGAAATTGCCAGCGTGGGGTGAGGGCGTGGGTGGGGGGTGGGGGGGAATTCGGGCCAGCTGGGGGGATAGGGGTGGAGTGGGGGGTGGGGGGAATTGCCAGCATGGGGTGAGGGGTGGTGTGGGGGGTGGGGGGGAATCGCCAGCTGGGGGGATAGGGTGGAGTGGAGGTTGGGGGGGGGGATTTGCCCCCAGCTGGGGGTGAGGGGTGGTGTGGGGGGGTTGGTGGGGGGGAATCGCCAGCTGGGGGATAGGGTGGAGTGGAGGGTGGGTGGGGGGAATCGCAAAGCTGATGCTAAGGGTGAGGGGTTGGAGTTAGGTTGGGGGGGAATCGGCCATGCGGGGGGGATAGGGGTGGGGTGGGGAGGGTTGTGTTGCAGAGTTGCGTTTTAAGGAAGTTTTCTTTAATTATAATCTTATCTTAGCCTTTGGTTGGAGTCGTTAAGGATGTTTTTGAATTCTTATCAATCTTATCCTTAGGGTTGGAGTTACGTTAAGGGCGTTTTGAATTCTTATCCTATCATCATTTGGGGTTGCAGTTGCGTTAAGGATGTTATCTTATCCTATCTTATCTTATCATCTGGGCTGTAGTGCGTTTCGCTTGTTTGGTTTTCATGATTGTGGCTATTTGCTTCGGGGAATAATGACCGGCAAAGAACATTATTTTCATGCGATTTTCTTGATGTGTGTGAAGTTAATATGATGTTCTAACAAGGCTTTCGTTTTTAAACGTCTAACTTTCTAGACATCAATGGGTCACGTGGCTTAGATGATATTAATTTTTCGTGATTTACGGAAATATCGCGTGTATTTCTTCCTTTGTTGTACCAAAAATAGAAATAGAAATGTATTTCTTCCTTTATTGTTAAAAAAAAAATAATAAAGATAAAAACATAATAATAAAAAATAAAAATAATAAATAAAAAATAATTAATAAAAAAAGTATTTTTTCTTCCCTTTTATTACCAACGTTTCTTTTTTTTTTCGTTATTTACGGAAATATCACATGTATTTCTTCCTTTGTCGTAAAAAAATGAATGAATGGTATGACTGATATATTTTAGCGAACGTAAGTTAGAGTATTGAATTCTTTAGGTGATTACGCGAGATTGTTCTGCAAATTTCTTTTCCGTTTATAGTTCGGTGATTCAAGAAATTTATGGGTAGAAGTCCTGTTTATATTCACTAATTCGTTGATTTTATTCGTGTAATATGCTTTTTTGGGTTTTTTTCCGTAAAGCTAAAGAAATGATCCATAAAAATAGGGCCGTAGTGTCTATGTCTTTTTCGTGTGGAATAATTTTTATATCGAGCCGACTTCAAACCGAATAAAATCTACAAACTATGCTGCTTTTTTTGTTTTGTTGTTGTTGTTGCTTTAGTTTTGCATTTTCTCCACCGAGGTAATTCTTGCTAAGCCATTGGAATTGCAATATAGTAAAATTATTAACACACTCCAGAACAACCATACCTTGGTTAGTACTTTACTCACAATATCATTTACAAATCTTCATTGAATACACCAAAAACAGCTCCCGATTTTTATTTATAAAAAAAAAAAAAAAAAAAAAAAAAAATATATATATATATATATTATTTTATTTATTTATTTATTTATATATAGCTCGTAGGTAAGTGATAATATATTTCTATCGTGGTTTTGTCATTTATTTCAATTGTGTTATAATCATGCGGGATTTCCATAACCCGAGTTCTTTTTGTTTTTAATGTTATGTTCTGGAAGTTATTGATTCTCTTTTTTCCCCTCCTGTTTCACGTTCCACCTTATATCGCTTTTATTGTTTTTTCTTTCACCACCAAAATGGAAAAAAAAGAAAAGAGAGAACAAAGAACATCATAAATTATTATCCCAATCAACCAACCAGCATCAACCCAGACCACTAAGAATCACAGAAGCCCCTAAACAACTTTTATCAACTCTCTTAAACAACAACAACAACTGTCAACCACTCAAAATAACCCCCCGCCCACAACCAACCACATAAACCACAACACCAACCACTTAAATAACCACCAACCACTTAAACGCAAACCCCACTTTTAAATCGCGAAAAAGCCACATTCCACTTTTAATGATTGTGTTTTTTGTGGCAGTGGTTGTTTAAAACCCACTGTCACCACAACCAACCACCTCAACCATACCCTAAACAACCACAAATATCAACCACTCAATAACCACAACACCCCCCCCCCCTAAAGGCTCTCTCGGCAGCGTGCTTTTCCCCGGTTCGACGAGATTTACCAGGGATTTACCTCCGTCTTATCTCCTTCTGCGCCTTTGCCTGGTGACCTCATTTCGCTGGCAATCTGGAAGGGGAAGAGGAAGGGATGTAAAGATTGTTTTTTTTTATTCTTTTATTGTTATTATTATCATTATCATTATATATGAATATACAATATATATATATATATATATATATATATATATATAATATATATATTATATATAATATATATATATATATATATATTTTTTTTTTTTTTTTTTTTTTTTTTTTTTTTTTTTTTTTTTTTGTCATGTGTTGGCCATGTGTTCTGTTTTGATTGTGCGTTTTTTTGTGTGTATGTGCGTTGCGTGTGTGTGTAGAGAGAGAGTAGGTGGAACCGTAATGAGGGTGGATGAGCACGAGAGAGAGAGAGAGAGAGAGAGAGAGAGAGAGAGAAGAGAGGAGAGAGAGAGAGAGAGAGAGAGAGAAGAGAGAGAGAGAGAGAGAGAGAGAGAGAATCGGATTTTATAGTAAATATCTATGCCCAGAAGGATCTACCTTACGATAAAATTAAGGAAAGATATTAAAACATTTGAAGAGGACCATAGACATTCAGTACATATACTTCCCTGCAATCTTCATATTTTATTGATAACTTATCTACCTCCCCCCCCAAAAAAAAAAAAAAAAAAACATCATGTACTACAAACAAAATCAGAATTTCTTTTTAAAAAATTGAAGCAATAACGGTACACTTAGAGTCACTCACGAGCCATTAACTATCATTTTGCAACTTGCACGTTCTATACCACAGGTTGTAATGGTGAGATAAAGAAATGTCCAAAGTCAAGAGTAAACATTTTTCCTCGAACTGTAGTTGCTGAGCAATTTGTTGCTACATCACGTGGATTAGCTGCTCAATCCTTTGCAGTCTCGTTTGTAGCAGGTCCTCCAGAGAATAGGTAGGNTACAAATCACCCCTCAATACCCCAACACCAGATAAACATCACCCTCATTATAAACATCACCCATCCATTAAACATCACCAACCACCAGATAAACATCACCCTCATTAAACCCCAACACCAGATAAACACTCCACCCCATCACCCTCATTACCCCAACACCCAGATAAACATCACCCTCATTACCCCACACACCAGATAAAGACATCAACCTCTACCCCAACACCAGATAAACATCACCCTCATTTCACACCCCCCCAACACCAGAAAACATCACCCTCATTTACCCCAACACACAGATTAAACCCCAATCACCAGATAAACATCACCTCATTACCCCCAACACCATATAAACTCACCCCATCTACCCCAACACCAGATAAACATCACCCTCATTAAACCCCAACACCAGATAAACATCACCCTCATTACCCCCAACACCAGATAAACATCACCCTCATTACCCCCAACACCAGATAACATCACCCTCATTACCCCAACACCAGATAAACATCCCCTCATTAAGCCCCAACACCAGATTACCCCCAACACCAGATAACCCTCATTCACACCCAGATAAACATAATACCCCAACACCCAGATAAACATCAACACCCTCATTACCACCAACACCCAGATAAACATCACCCTCATTACCCATCACCAGATAAAAAACATCACCCTCCATTACCCCAACACCATGAGTAAACATCAAACCTAAAACCCAACACCAGATAAACCATCACCCCTCATTACCCCAACACCAGATAAACATCACCTCATTAACCCCCAACACCGGATAACACACCCATAACCATCATACCCAACACAGATAAACATCACCCTTCAATACACCCACATCAACCAGAGATAAACATCACCCTCATTACCCCAACACCAGATAAAACATCACCATCACCCCAACCCCTCATTACCCCAACACCAGATAAACATCACCCTCATTACCCCAACACCAGATAAACATCACCCTCATTACCCCAACACCAGATAAACATCACCCTCATTACCCCAACACCAGATAAAACATCACTCATTACCCACCCAACACCAGATAAACATCACCCTCATTCCCCAACACCAGATAAAAACATCACCCTCATTACCCCAACACCAGATAAACATCACCCTCATTACCCCAACACCAGATAAACATCACCTCATTACCCACCCAGAAAGCCCAACAACCAGATAAACATCACCCTCATTACCCCAACACCAGATAAACATAAACATCACCCTCATTACCCAACACCAGATTAAACATCACCCTCATTACCCCAACACCAGATAAACATCACCCTCATTACCCCCAACACCAGATAAACATCACCCTCATTACCCCAACACCAGATAAACATCACCCTCATTACCCCAACACCAGATAAACATCACCCTCAATACCCCAACACAGATAACATCACCCTCATTACCCAACACCAGATAAACATCACCCTCATTACCCCAACACCAGATAAACATACCCTCATTAACCCCCAACACCAGATAAAATCACCCTCATTACCCCAACACCAGATAAACATCACCCTCATTACCCCAACACCAGATAACATCACCCTCATTACCCCAACCCAGATAAAACATCACCCTCACCCCAAACACCAGAATAAACATCACCCTCATTTCCCAACACCAGTAAACATCACCCTCATTTACCCCATACCCACACCAGATAAACATCACCCCTCATTACCCCAACACCAGATAACACATCACCTCATTACCCCAACACCAGAGATAAACATCACCCTCATTACCCCAACACCAGATTAAACATCACCCCTCATTAACCCCAACACAGATAAACCATCACCCATTCCAATACCCCAACACCAGATAAACATCACCCTCATTAAACCCCAACACCAGATAAACATCACCCTCATTACCCCAACACCAGATAAACATCACCCTCATTAAACCCCAACACCAGATAAACATCACCCTCATTACCCAACCGCAAAACAGATAAACATCACCCTCATTTAAACCCCAACACCAGATATAACCATCACCCCCATTACCCCAACACCAGATAACATCACCCTCATCCCCAACACCAGATAAACATCACCTCATTACCCCAAACACCAGATAAACATCACCTCGCCAATTAACCCCAACACCAAACATCACCCTCATTACCCCAACACCAGATAAACATCACCCTCATTACCCCAACACCAGATAAACATCACCCTCATTACCCCCAACACCAGATAAAACATCACCCTCATTACCCCAACACCAGATAAACATCACCTCACTTACCACCCGAAAGCCCAACACCAGATAAACATCACCCTCATTCCCAAACAACCTCATTCACCCTCATTACCCCAACACCAGATAAACATCACCCTCATTACCCCAACACCAGATAACATCACCCTCATTACCCCAACACCAGGCCCTCATTACACCCCAACCAGATATCACCCCTCATTACCCCAACACCAGATAACATCACCCTCATTACCCCAACACCAGATAACATCACCCTCATTACCCCAACAACCAGATAAACATCACCCTCATTTACCCCAACACCAGATAACATCACCCTCATTACCCCAACACCAAATAAACATCACCCTAAACATCATTACCCCAACCCTCACCAAGATAAACATCACCCTCATTACCAAC
>NW_020870619.1:131707-137467 GCF_003789085.1 Penaeus vannamei
TACAAAAAAAGAAAAGAAATATAAATAAAATATAAATAAATAAAAAAACATTAAAAACCGAAA
Source organism: Penaeus vannamei (assembly GCF_003789085.1). Lineage (NCBI taxonomy): Eukaryota > Metazoa > Arthropoda > Malacostraca > Decapoda > Penaeidae > Penaeus > Penaeus vannamei. Next base: position 131,771 of record NW_020870619.1, read on the forward strand.
TCCAACTTCATGAAAATCCCCCAAATAACTGAGATCGTCCCTTACAGATCCCGCTGAAGGAAGTCCGGCCTCGAAAAGGATCTGGTGAAAGGAATCCAACGTTATATCAAGAAAATGAGAATCATAAAGTGAAGACTTAAAAGATTCCTCTTTTGGCGTCGGGAATGGGGGAGAGGTCGAGGGCAAGGTGTTTGACCTTTGAGGAACAGAAAGGAGTAATGCTTTAGTAATAATAATGGAGTAATGATAATAAAGGATTAATGGTTTAGTAATAATTATGGAATAATAATGATAAAGAAGTAATGATTTAGTAATAATAATAAAGGAGTAATGCTCTAGTAATAAAAATAAAGGAGTAATAATAATGATCATGCTTTAATTAAACAAATAAATGTGCTAGTCATCAACCCAAAGGAGTGTTTGACATCATTATAATTTTTATTATTGTTGACATGTAGTTATTATCATCATTGTCTTGTGTAATTATTATCATATGATCTTTTTATCATGGTATATCATTATATCATTATAATCATCATTATCTTTATTATCATTAATATTATGATCATGATTATCATAATTATTATCATTATTATAATAATAATTTGTAACTACTGTCATCATTTTTATTGTTATTATTACTATTATTATTATCATCATTATCATGATAATAATATCAATGATGATAATAATCGTGGCAATAATGATGACAATGATAATAATAAAGGTAATAATAATAATGATAATGATAATATTAATAACGATCATGATAAGCATCATTATTATTATCGTCATCATCACTATTAACAATATCATCATATTTCTCATTTTCATTACGTAAGTGTTGTCATTATTTTCATTATTGTTATCAATTTTGTTGTTATTATATCAATATCGTCGGTGTTGCTAGCAGGGCTGACCACTTTTCCGTAGATGCATTTCTGCCGTTTTCTAAGCATTCAGTGAAAGAGAAAACGGATACACATAAGGAAATTAAACTATACACTATCATAGATGAATAAATATTAGATTACAGTTACAGTGCGTGGGGTCAGAGTTTGATGATTATAGGATTGCCCTTTTTTATTGCACTTATTAAGCCAATGATATAACAACATTCAACAACAAAATGCAACCACATTATAGAAAATGTATTAGATGTATAACTTAAGAAATTCTATTCATAGGAAGTGTGCTGTAGGGCTGAATGTTTAAAGTCAGTCTACGGGACTGTGGCTCTGCCTTTAGTGATACCAAGCTGTAAGACCCAGCTGAAGTGACATCGGATGAAATTTCTGTCGCGATGACGTTCGTTCTGCCACATCATATCAGGATGGTTTCAGCAAATTTATGTTTGATTTATTTGAATATGGGGAAAATATTTCACTATTACTTTAAACACGGAAAGAAAATCCTTAGGTTCTTGTATTATCCTGTCATCAGACTCTTGATTTTAATTCATTGAAAGAGGAATATAACAAGACATGGTTTTATTTTGAATGTATATATTTTTCTTATAAGAATCCACATATAGATAGGAAGATCTAGATCCATCATCATTTATCGTCCGCTAACTTACACTTTCGGGGGGTGGGAGGGGGGGGGTGCTCAAAAGTATATGCGTGTAGACTTGTGATATGAGGAAAATTATGGATGGCCCTTATATAGTTTTGTTATCATTATTTTTATTACTACTACTACTACTGTTATATTGAATATTATCACTATTATCAGTAGTATTAATAACATGGAATAGAGGTCTTGAGTAAGGAAGATGATAATGATACTCAAAATTATAACAATAGTAATAAGGATAATAATAATGATAATACGAAATATCAATGAAAACAATATTTATGATAATGAAAATGATAACATAGATGAACATATTTATGTATCTGCATCTCTAGATTTCTTTCTAAAATTACAACCAATTTCCTTTAACTTCATTGGGCATTTATCTCCTAATAAGATGTCAAAGGGAAAGTATATTAACATCGTCAGGTTCAAGGAATTATATAAATCGTTTCAGGGAATATTTTCAATGAATAGATTTTCATTGGTTGTGTTAGCGAAATTATTAAACGAGAAATTGTTTTCTTTATAGCTTTATCATTGATAGGATATTTTTCCCCCGTTACTATTAGTATCGTTATTTAAACTGTCAATCCATCATTATTATCATCATATTTTTACTCTTTTACCTCATTCTTGTCTCTGATGCATTATCATAATTAATCAATAAGAATCTCTTCTTCGTGGTTAATACTACTTAAGACCTTTTTTGCATTCAAAAAAGAATAAAAAATACCGGGAGAGCAAAAGCGCAGCCCAGTGTCTTCACGCTCCGGAGACTCGAAAGCAAAAAATCTGTTTCTTTCATGTTAATGTATGCAAATCCCCGGAACTTTGCTTGTACCTTGCCAACCTGAGGGCGTCCTTAGAAATATGAATTTATATATATATATATATATATATATATATATATATATATATATATATATATATATATATATATATATATGTATATATATGTATATATGTGTGTGTGTGTGTGTGTAACAGTGTGTTCTTGTATGATTGTGCGTGTATATATGTATGTTATTGTATATATATATATATATATATATATATATATATATATATATATATATATATATATATATATATATTGTGTGCATGTGTATGTGGATATATATGAGCGTGTGCGTGCTTGTGTGAGTATGCATATATGTGTGTTTGTATGAATGTCCTTGTGTATATGGTTGTCTGTGAGTACTTAACACTCGGAAAGACATTTGTGTATCTGCATATTTCTTTCTAACATTTTCTATAACTTCATTAGGAACTTATCTCCTGACAATGCAACTCTCCAACTCCCAATAATTTTGCAATCAAAATGAATCCTATTACATAATAACCGAAAACAAGGCATCTTGCTCTACTGCCTTGGTTGTACAGGTGACGCGGAGGTAGTGACAAGAACAACAAATGTGGAAAGGTATGAATGAGAACGAATATCTACACAATACAAGAGATGTATTTAACCGTTTTCGATGTATTTCTGAGGAAGATATAATCGAAACCGGTAAAATACATCTCTTGTATTGTGAAGATATTCGTTCTCATTCATACCTTTCCACATTTGTCAACATGAATACGGTTCAAGAACAACAAGAACACAAAATACTACTAGTGATGATAGGAATAATCACATTGAAAGTAATAATGATTATAATAGCAGCAGTAGTAGCAAAAGAAATAATAATGATAATAATATATAATGATGATAATAATGACTAATAATAAGAACAATTGTGGTGATAAAAATTATAGTAATAACATTAAGGATAATAATGATGGTGATAAAAATAATAATAGTAATAGTAATGATAATAATGAAATAATGATAATAATGAAAAAAATAATGATAATAGAAATAATAAAGATAATACCAATAATAATAATGGTAATCACGGTGATAATGCTAAAAGTAGTAATAATGAGCGCCATTAACAATAATAATTATAAAATATATAATAGAAACGATAATGGTGATGCCTTTCTACTTGTAATAATAATAATGATAATGATGATAATGATAATAATAGTGATGATATTGATATAATGATAATAAAATGACGATGGTGGTGATAATGATAAAAATATTGATTATAATGATAAAGGTGATGATGAAGTTGTTGATAAAGTAATAACAGTAGTCATAGAAATATGAAGAGTTGAAGAAGTAACAACATATTTAACGGTGGCTTTCGGAAACTTTCATGTACGTTTTCAGAACCTTAGCAATCGATGGATTTTAAAACAAAAACTTGTTCATTCAAATACAACATGGAAGCATAAACAAGAATATTGCTATTAGTTTAGTGTCAAAGGAAACTCTAGCAATAGCACCGAATCAAATCAAAATCTGGAATCATTTTGCAAGAACTCAGGCATTGCTTTCAATCCTATTGCTTCACAAAAGGGTTCAGATGAAATTCCGAAATCTGAGCAACGTTAACGATACAGGATTCCATTACGCTGAAGGGCGAACTAATGCTCAAAACTGACTTATACTGCGCCTTTATACTTAGCTTGGATACTTAGTAGCAATAGGGGGATCTCCATGACGGGGAAATTACGTATTCTCGGTAACATGAACCACAGTTGCTTCCGTAAGCTAAGGAGACTTTATGGATTATACGTTATTTCTCTTTTATGCAGTTAGTTTTTTCTCGTCGTTATCCCTCTCTTCGCTTCTGCAGCATTCCCGTCCTTCCCCCGAATTTAATATCTCACATCCTTTCACAAAGGACGCGGTTTTCGGTTCTTTTCCTCCCAAAGCAAGTTCGCGGACCTCAAATTGGACTTGACCTCCAACTTGACCGATTTCTAATTTACTCAGCTTGTAACCAGATCATTTTCTCTAGCTGATACGTAGCTAACTCATTGTTTTATTTATTTATTCACTAGTTACTTTTCTGCATATAATCTATTCTTAGCCATTAACCAATAACAAAATCTCCTCATGATGTATACATATACCTTTATCACCAAACATTCCGAACGTAAACAAGATCACTGCAAGAGAAGTTACGACATCACAAGCTAAGCCAAGATGAATCAACACCATATTTAATGATCTTTTTCTCCCTCGCGCAAAGGAATGGAGACCAAAGAGAAGACTCTGCCTGATGGCACTCAGCTCCCTGGCTCAGTAATAATGATATTAAGCTGGGGTCAAAGAGCGACCTCGCCTCTCATGGCTCAAATATGGCTCCAGGATTTCCTTGCTGCGGAGGAGGATTTTGCGCGTGCTGTAATCCGGTGCGTTAGACAATACTCTGCTTTTCATGATGTTTTACCGGTACTGTATGGATGGATTACGCAAACATGCCGATGAATTCTACTGGGCTTCAGATATAAAGGATACAAAACGGAGGGGAAAGTAAGATAGATTAAGGAAGAGAGAGAAGGGAAGGCAGAGCGAAAGAGAGAGAGAGAAAAAGAGAGAGAGAGAGAGAGGGAGAGAGAGGTAGAGAGAGAGAGAGAGAGAGGAGAGAGAGAGAGAGAGAGAGAGAGAGAGAGAGAGAGAGAGAGGAGAGAAAGAAGAGGAGAGAGAGAGAGAGAGAGAGAGAGAGAGAGAGAGAGAGAGAGAGAGAGAGAGAGAGAGAGAGAGAGAGAGAGAGAGAGAGAGAGAGAGAGAGAGAGAGAGAGAGAGAGAGAGAGAGAGAGAGAGAGAGAGAGAGAGAGAGAGAGAGAGAGAGAGAGAGAGAGAGAGAGAGAGAGAGAGAGAGAGAGAGAGAGAGAGAGAGAGAGAGAGAGATGAGAGAGAGAGAGAGAGAGAGAGAGAGACGAGAGAGAGAGAGAGAGAGAGAGAGAGAGAGAGAGAGAGAGAGAGAGAGCGTAACAGCCACTCAACCGAAAAAGTGAGAAAGACTGAGATTAAGCTAGAGCGAAATAGCCATCCATTCAATAGTTTTTTCCCCTTGATGTGAACCCGCAAACTAATCATACATTTCTTCATAACAAATAAAAAAGTCAACAAACCGTTCAATAAAAATACCAGATGCTGCTCAGGCCGGTCCGAATACCTAGAATGTTCTGCAAAGCCAAACAAAGATCCCGGGGGTCGGTTGCAGCAGCCTTTAATGCAGGCCGGATGCAGGCGGCCTTTGGAGCGAGTGTTCGGGG
>NW_020870619.1:181929-184429 GCF_003789085.1 Penaeus vannamei
TCTTGATGCTACGGTAATCGACATCACCCTTCCTCCTCACACTGAGGTTTTTGGGCATTAACTTCCCATTCAGCCGGGCTGTCCCGACCGTATTCTTCCGGCATGCCTCCGACAAATGAAAGATTGTCCACAAACTATTGATATCCCAGCCCAAGGAAGCCACCAATATCCATCAAGTGAAGCATTGCTTTCACGGAAAAGGGCATTTTTCGCAGTGTCCTGCCTGGTGTATACCTTGAAGCAAGAGGTATACCCTGCAGACGGGCCGGTACTGGCTCAGAGCTTATAGACCTTCAACTCGAAACTCGCCCTCTTGGTTGGGTTGTAGCTCCTAAAAGCTAACCGCCAACGGAGCTTCCATAACAAATTATTGGCGATGTCCTACCCAGGGAGGAACGTCGTTTAGGGAGTCTACGACTGGTCAGAGCTTGCACATCCTGTCCTCCGGGAGTGGAGCTCCTTCCTCCTAGCGGGCGAAATGGAGACGAGTCGTCATCTGGTTGAACCTATCCCTGTTCATGACCTCAGCAATGAGTTCATGGCGCAGGAACCGATTGGTCGCCCAGATGTCGCGAGAGTCCACTTCCTCATATGAGGCGAGGCTGCAGGAGGATGGTTGACCACAAACCTGCGGGAGTGGAAAAGAAAATCGTGATACATTCTGATTCCCCAATGCTAGATTTCCTTAATATGAATATAAATGGAAAGAACACGATAGTGATAGTAACGAAACTTACCAGTTGGACTCCAATATGATGAGATTGAGGAGACCGTCGATGAAAAACGTCACCGAAGATCTGCAAGGGCGAGTCCGATGCATACATAGTGATGAAGGAGCTGCAAGCACCCCTATGCATACGGAAAATTTCGCGGGCTTCGATACTGTATATATGTATATATATGCACATATTTACATATATGTGTATGTGTACCTGTGTAAAACTTTTCATCGTTTTCATATGTGGGTAGCATGACTTGCCGGTCTTAAGGCTCGTGGGGTGAAGGGAATTCATACTTCAGTTGAGTGTGCCAAATATGGAATCGTCATAGAAACTTTCTTAACCATTAACCTTTCTATGAAAAATGATAATAGATAAGTAACATATGACAAAGGAACTCTTGACAATGATTATAATGAAAACGGAATATTCTCTCCTACTAAATTCGTTTACATGTTGACCTTACTGCACACCCTCCTTTTACCTACTAAGAAAAATCAATAACCATTACTATAACTGAAATTAAAACGAACGTGAGACGGGATTGAGACACTCACCCCCATTCTACCAGAAATCGGTTCCTTCCCTTTAACTTTCATGATTTCTCTTCCTTAGCCTTTACTCTAATGAAAAATTCCATTCTCAGTCTATTCCTTGATACTGCCGGAACTGCATCCCTCGTCGAATTCCGTTGCTGTATCTACGGACAAAGAAAGAAAGAAAGAAAGAAGAAAAAATTGTAACGTAGCAAGCGTTATGGGCTTAGCGTCTTCTCATTTTACCAATCTTCCTCTCTGTGTTAGGGGCCAAGTAACAATCCCGTCTTACACATAGGTTCCATAAGTACGGTAATTCGTCTATCAGACATTACAACCTTCAATCTTCGAGTAAAACATGATTCTTAAATACTAGCAATTCATATACTTGTGTGTAGAGCGAGAGCAAGAGACGGTCTGAGGGAAAACAATTAAAACAACCCACTTATTACTTTCGTCCCATTGCATTGTTAACTTTTTAGCCAACCAGCCATTTATAAAGCGTTACTATAATTTACTATATTTGTTATAACACTATTTGTTACAATATTGATGTATTCATATGCCCTCAAAAAGAAAAGGAACACGTTAATAAGCGTTTTCAGTGGGGTTTATACATCTTTAAAATTATAAATAGCTCATATCTCAAATGATGAGTCAATAATGATCTCGACATATATGTCTGTAAACGAATAGACAGATCGACTGATAAACAGACAGCGTTAGAGGCAGACATACAAACAGATAAGAAGATAGATAGAGAGGGGAGAGACAGAGAGAACGAGACAGAGTCGTTTGTGGATAATTTCCAGGAACCGAAAATTCATAGCCGAGGATGTCCAGCACCAAAGAAGATTTCCTTGAGGATAAGACTCCACCTCAAAGGAACAAGGATCATGCAGACAGCGTAGTGATTGCCAATACTAATGATAAATAATAATAAATATAATAAATGAATAATGAAATAATAAAATAATAAATGAGTATAATAAAAATAATAAAATAATAAATGAGTATAATAAAAAATAATAAATAATAAATGAGTATAATAAAATAATGAATTAATGAATATATAAAAAATAAAAAATAATAAAATAATAATAAATAGTAATAAAATAATAAAATAATAAAAATATTAATAAATAAAATAAAAAATATAATAGAATAAATGATAATAAAAATAATAATAAATGAGTATAGGATGAGGCAGCATGAGTTATAGGCAAGTGGCCAAGTCAAGGAACC
>NW_020870619.1:194429-196929 GCF_003789085.1 Penaeus vannamei
TGTGTGTGTGTGTGTGTGTGTGTGTGTGTGTGTGTGTGTGTGTAATAATGACAATGATACTGATAAGGACAAAAAAAATAAAAATAAAATGATTTAAATAAAATCACTTAAGCTTTATCTCCTCTCCTAACCCAAAAATGGTATCATTACTACTATTATTATCATTATTATCGTTGTTGTTATTTTCACAATCATTATTTTTATTGAAAATCTTGTTATTATTGCCACACATACCCACATATGTTAATTCGCCAGATTTTTTGCTTATGAATCGTTATTTTCCTGTTGCCTTGGCGGAGGTATGCGCTCTCTGAGTGATTCTAGTTACCAATATTATCATCATATTATCATCACTATTGCTATTGTTATTGCTATTATTGTTATTATTATTATTACAATCTTTTTAATTACTATCATCTCTATTGTTATGATCCTTCTAATTGCTATTATTATTATCATTATTATCATTACCATATTCCATATTATCATTATTATACTCATTATCATTATTATTGTCATTATTATCATTATTACCATTTTCATTCTCCTTCTCAATATGGAAATTATCGTCATCATCTTCATCATCATAATCATCACTATTATCATTGTCCATGTCACAATTATTACCATTATCATTTTGATCGACAATAAGTGGCGAAAGTTTCTCTCTCTTCCTCTCTGTATTTCTCTCTCTATATATATCTCTCTGCATTTCTCTCTCTCTCTCTCTCTTTCTCTCTGCATTTCTCTCTCTCTCTCTCTCTTTCTCTCTGTATCTCTCTCTCTCTCTGTATTTCTCTCTCTCTCTCTCTCTTTCTGTCTGTACTCTCTCTCTCTCTCTCTCCCCCCCTCTCTCTCTCTCTCTTTCTGTCTGTATCTCTCTCTCTCTCTCTCTCTCGTCCTCTCGCACTGACCCTCTCTTTCTCTCCTCTCCCTTCTACTTCCCCTTTATCTTGCTCCTTTGTTCGCGCTTGGCTGCACTAACAAGGCTGATCTTAAGGTGCGATTTTTCCCTTTGTTTCCTCCGTCTGTCCTCCGTTAACTCTCCCCTTGGAAAGGTTCTCTAAAGGTTGTATACATTATATATATTATATATATATATATATATATATATATATATATATATATATATACACATATGCACACACACGCACACACACACACACACACATACACAAAACACACACACACACACACACACACACACACACACACACACACACGCGCGCGCGCCAACACATATATAGAAATAGGTAGATAGATATATAGATAGATAGATGAATAAATAAGCAGATAGACGGCTAGACACACACACACACACACACACACACACACACACACACACACACACACACACACACACACACACACACACACACACACACACTGTGACAAATAAGGGCTAAATTTACAAGTCAGAAGTAAGCTGTGTTAGTACAGCATAAGGTGGTTACAACAGTAAATGTGTAGAAAGTTATATTCCAACAAAAAGGGGAATACTATCTCACCCCAAAGTCCCACAAGTATAGAAAATGATAATATGGCTCCATGTGTACGTGGATCTTTTAGTGCCAGAAAGTGCCAACTAGGGATGTTAGATTTCAATATTGTGTTAAATAAGCTCCTAATGAATTTCGAATGTGAATCATTAGGAACATCCTTGAATAAAAGAGTATCTCCCCCCAAACACACAAAAAACAATAATGATAATAATAATAATAAACTCTTTAAAGCAGGAAATTATTAGGAAATGACATGCAGCGCCTGTCTCCGTTCCCACAGGACGCCATGAAACTGCACTAAACAGCACAAATGCCCAGTTCCCCCAAAATAGATCCTGTCTTACCTTTTATCATTGTCAAATTTGGTGTGCCTGAGGGCAGTGTGTTCTGGCCCCTCTTTTTTATATTCTGTACGAGTAACGAATATATTCTTGACATCAAAATGAATATATTTCACTCTTTCGCCCTCTTATCTTTTCTTTCTGTAGTCTTTATCTTCATCCACTGCCCTTTCTGTGTCCACTACCTATTTCTTATTGACTGATCGCTTATCCTCGGAAAGCGCCCTTTGTGGCCAGTTAGCCAAATGAGGATCTAGAATGGATCTCTTTTCTCCGCGTCTGCATCGAAGTATGAAACTCAAGTCCCTCTAAAGCTAATAGTATTATCTCTAATTGTCTAAGGATTCCCGATCTCTCTTACCTTCATATCATACTTGACAACCAACTAATTAGTTCAAGTAACTCATTTAAACTACCTGGAATAATATCGGACTCTTGAATTGACTTCTGAGACTCGCATTAAAAATAGTACTTCTTTAATTTCTTGAAGAGATGGTCCGTCCAGGAAAGTGTAGAGCTAGTTAAGCGACATTAAGACAATGAGTTATGGATTCTTTTCAATTCTCTCCATTGTCTTTTACCAACTTTTGTGATCCCGTATGGAGGTAAGTTGCTCCGTCCTCTGAAGAATTTACATATTACATTTCAACCAGTATT
>NW_020870619.1:201929-204429 GCF_003789085.1 Penaeus vannamei
ACATATATGTAAATATATATATAGAGATAGATACATCAGGGTTCTTACAGGTATAAGCTGATCGAATTTGAGACCTTTTTAAGACTTTAAGAAACTCATACCAATTGGATTTTAAAACCTGGAATTACTTCGCTTAATACACACTTCCTCATAATATGTAGGCCTATTTGTCGCGCCAGTGACTTAGATAAAAAAAAAATTCACCCAATATGAATTTCCTACAGACTCTTATAGATTGCACGCCAGAATATTTTTTGCACACGGCCCATAAGTAAACGGTCGCGTTGATCAGCAAAGGTCAAGGTCTTAGTCAGCAAACGATTTCCGATCAAACCACGAGTGAAATGCTACCGCGTCTGTAGGTAACAGATATATGTGTGAATTTACACGAACAAAACTGTGGCTTGGGCAAATTGAAGGCATTTTAAGACGTGCAAATGAGAAAGCTCAATTATAAAAGATTTTGTAAGGCCTTGAATATTATTTCAGATATTTTAAGACTTTTTAAGAATGCGTGGGAACCCTACACACACACACACACACACACACACACACACACACACACACACACACACACACACACACACACACACACACACACACACACACACACACACACACACACAAATAAGCATTAACATGTAAGTATATACAGTATATGAATAGCTAGACCGAAAAAAAATATTTTTTTATCGATGAAATAGATGGCTGGCTAAATACATTTCCGATGAATATCTTCATATTTCAAGCAGATATCCCCAGCCTGTCAACCTGTCATCGGCCATGGTGAGTAAGTAAGAAAATGTGCAAATAAGGGTGACTGCGAATTCCCACGATAACCTCGCTAGCTTCAGTCAAAATCTAGAAAAAAAAATTGTAGATATTTCAAAAGAAAAACAAAACTGTTGTTAATGCTCGTATGTTAAAATCATAAAAATGCTAATAAAGTTAAGGACTTAGAATGATCAAACTTCAATTATTTTGGGTAAAGGTGGTCTTTGTGAACCAAATTTGAAAAACGAATGAGACACAGGTATTGCATTTACAATTTTCTTTTCGACACAACCTCATCTGAATGCAGCCCTACAGAAGGTGCAAAATCGCATATCCACTCTGAGATCTGTCCATAAAGAACCATATCAGGAAATGAGTGCACCAAACATACAACTAATTTGAAGCACAAACAAATTTCTTAAAGAACCACATGAGGAACTGCAAGAATGGGTTGGTGTCTGAGTCATCCTGTGAGGGGTTCACCCTGCTTAGACATGACTGCAGCAGGTACGCTTCAGTAGTGATTATGCATTTTGAAATAGGCTTATAACTGCTCTGTTTAATTGCATAAAGATTTAGATGGTCATACGCTTGCAAAGCACACTGAGAAGATGATGCATATAACGTTGTCGGGCAGGGATTGGGATTACATAGTCTGAAAATTTCATTCTTTCATAAAATCAAAAAATCAGAGGAAGAATAATCACATAAAAGTACCAAACCACTGACATATTCTTTATTGCAAATTGAACTTTCCTTGTCCGATAAGTATGAGGCAAAATTTGCGCCCGAATTCCTGATTATCCAAACGAGTGAAGCTTAAAGTAAAAAAAAAAAAAAAAAAAAAAAAAAAAAAAAAAAAAAAAAAAAAAAAAAAAAATTATGTATATATAGGGGAGAAAATATTAATAACCCAAACCAATCAATGTCGGTCAGCCAGCTGTTTTTTAACGTTAATAAAGCGTAGAGGTGGTGCACCAACTGGCCAAGTACTTTCATGCAATATGTAATGCGTTTAAAAACTCCAGAAAGAAGGATCTGGCAACTCATCCCTTTGGAATGCTCCGATTCGCTGTCGCTTAATTCTATTCAGCTTTCTCTTAATACTTACAAAGGCTTTGTATTTTTGATATTTATATAGTCTTTATTTTTTCATTTAAAAATTGTTCCCTTACATAACACTTCATTATCATTTTACAATTCTATCAAAAGAGATTTAGTGAATCAGAGTCTGGGCGAGTTGCCAGTGTGTTTTTTATTTATTTATTATTATTTCTTTGTTCTTTTATTATTAATTATTATTATTATTATTATTATTATTATTATTATTATGGTGGTCGGAATAAACTTAACTATTGCGTGTTTATGTATTTTGTATGCGCGTCTATATCCCGATGTATGTGAATTTAATCACCCGGTGACGGTCTGGTTAAATATACTGAAAAAAACTATACCAAACAATAATGATATGCCGTTGATGAAACAGGTGGTGTCATCGATATTTCCGGTAAAACAGATGGTAACAGTCATCATCATTATGACTGTATTCTACCTCTACTTCCTCCTCCGACTCTTCATCACCATTGTCATCATCAGTGTTGTCATCGTCATTATCATCGTCGACATCATCACCGTCATCATTACCATCATCATTATCATTATGGTCGTCGTCATCATCATCGACATCGTCATCAGTGTAATCGTCATTATCATTGTCATCGTCATC
>NW_020870619.1:209429-216929 GCF_003789085.1 Penaeus vannamei
GGAGAAACAATAAGAGAAAGAAAAGTGAAAAACGAAGGCAGTGACAAGAGACAGGGTAAAGAAAGTGGAAAACAGGAGGGGAAAATGAAGGAGAGAAAGAAAAGAAGAGGAAGAGGAAAAGGGGGGAAAGGCGAGGGAGGAAAAATAAACTAGATAAAAAAGGAGAGAATGTATAATGAGAGATAAGGAAAGGGAGGAGGTAGGGGAGACCAAGAAGGGGATCCAACACAGTGGTCTTAGTTCCATTAAATCAATATTATCATCCTTTCTGAAAATAAAACAAAATCATCCTTTCTGAAAACAAAATAAAATCATCCTTTCAGAAAATAAAATAAAATCATCCTTTCTGAAAATAAAACAAAATAATCCTTTCTGAAAACAAAATAAAATCATCCTTTCTGAAAATAAAATAAAATCATCTGAAAATAAAATAAAATCATCCTTTCTGAAAATAAAATCAAATGAAAATATCCTTTCTGAAAAATAAAATAAAATCCTTTCTGAAAATAAAATAATATCATCCTTTCTGAAATAAAATAAATCATCCTTTCTGAAATAAAATAAAATCATCCTTTCTAAAAAAATAAAATCATTCTGAAAATCAAATCAAATCCTTTCTGAAAATAAAATAAATAAATCTGAAAATAAATAAAATCACCTTTCTGAAAATAAAATAAAATCATCCTTTCTGAAAATAAAATAAAATCATCCTTTTGAAATAAAATAATAATTTCTGAAAATTAAAGTAAAATCATCCTTTCTGAAAATAAAATAAAATCTTCCTTTCTGAAAATAAAATAAAATCTTCCTTTCTGAAAATAAAATAAAATCATCCTTTCTGAAAATAAAATAAAATCATCCTTTCTGAAAATAAAATAAAATCATCCTTTCTGAAAATGAAATAAAATCGTCCTTTCTGAAAATAAAATAAAATCGTCCTTTCTGAAAATTAAATAAAATCTGAAAATCATCCTTTCTGAAAATAAAATAAAATCAATCCTTTCTGAAAAATAAAAATAAAATCATCCTTCATCCTTCTGAAAATAAAATAAAATCATCCTTTCTGAAAATAAAATAAAATCATCCTTTCTTGAAAATAAAATAAAATCATCCTTTCTGAAAATAAAAAAATCTCCTTTCTGAATAAAAAATAAAATCATCCTTTCTGAAAATAAAATAAAATCATCTGAAAATAAAATAAAATCATCCTTCTGAAAATAAAATAAAATCATCCTTTCTTGAAAATAAAATAAAATCATCCTTCTGAAAATAAATAAAATATCCTTTCTGAAAATAAAATAAAAATCTCCTTTCTGAAAATAAAATAAAAAAAATAAAATAAATCATCCTTTTCTGAAAATAAAATAAAATCATCCTTCTGAAAAATAAATAAATCATCCTTTTCTGAAAATAAAATAAAATCATCCCTTCTGAAAATGAAATAAAATCTTCCTTTCTGAAAATAAAATAAAATCTTCCTTTCTGAAAATAAAAAAATCATCCTTCTTGAAAAATAAAATAAAATCATGAAAATAAAATAAATCATCCTTTCTGAAATCATCCTTTCTTGAAAATAAAATAAAATCATGCTTTCTGAAAATAAAATAAAATCATGAAAATCATCCTTCTGAAAATAAATAAAATCATCCTTTCTGAAAATAAATAAATCATCCTTTCTGAAAATAAAATAAAATCTTCCTTTCTGAAAATAAAATAAAATCATCCTTTCTGAAAATAAAATAAAATCATCCTTTCTGAAAATAATAAAAAAAATAAAAAAATCATCCTTTCTGAAAATAAAATAAAATCATCCTCTCTGAAAATAAAATAAAATCATCCTTTCTGAAAATAAAATAAAATCATCCTTTCTTGAAAATAAAATAAAATCATCCTTTCTGAAAATAAAATAGAATCATCCTTTCTGAAAATAAAATAAAATCTTCCTTTCTGAAAAATAAATAAATGAAAAATAAAATAAAATCATCCTTTCTGAAATAAAATAAAATCATCCTTCTGAAAAATAAAATAAAATCATCCTTTCTGAAAATAAAATAAATCATCCTTTCTGAAAAAAATAAATCATCGAAAATAAAATAAAATCATCTTTCTGAAAATAAATAAAATCATCCTTTCTGAAAAATGAAATAAATCATCCTTTCTGAAAATAAAATAAAATCATCCTTTCTGAAAATAAAATAAAATCATCCTTTCAAAAATAAAATAAAATCATCCTTCTGAAAATAAAATAAAATCATCCTTTCTGAAAATAAAATAAAATCATCCTTTCTGAAAATAAAATAAAATCATCCTTTCTGAAAATAAAATAAAATTCTTTCTGAAAATAAAATAAAATCATCCTTTCTGAAAAAATAAAATCATTCTTTCTGAAAATGAAATAAAATCATCCATAAAATCCTTTTTGAAAATAAAATGAAATCATTCTTTCTGAAAATAAAATAAAATCATCCTTTTTGAAAATAAAATAAAATCATCCTTCCTGAAAATAAAATAAAATCATCTTTTCTGAAAATAAAATAAAATCATCCTTTTTGAAAATAAAATAAAATCATCCTTTCTGAAAATAAAATAAAAAATCTTTCTGAAAATAAAATAAAATCATCCTTTCTGAAAATAAAATAAAATCATCCTTTCTGAAAATAAAATAAAATCATCCTTTCTGAAAATAAAATAAAATCATCCTTTCTAAAAATAAAAGAAAATCATCTTTTCTGAAAAAAATCATCCTTTCTGAAAATAGAATAAAATCGTCTTTTCTGAAAATCAAATAAAATCATCTTTTCTGAAAATAAAATAAAATCATTCTTTCTGAAAATAAAATAGAATCAACCTTTCTGAAAATAAAAAAAAATGATCCTTTCTGAAAATAAAAAAAATCATCCTTTCTGAAATAAAATAAAAAATCATCTTTCTGAAATAAAATAAAATCATCCTTTCTGAAAATAAAATAAAATCATCCTTTCTGAAAATAAAAAAAAATGATCCTTTCTGAAAATAAAAAAAATCATCCTTTCTGAAAATAAAATAAAAAAATCCTTTTTGAAAATAAACAAAAATCATCCTGAAAATAAAAAAAATCATCCTTTCTGAAAATAATAAAATCATCCTTTCTGAAAATAAAAAAAAATCATCCTCTGAAAATAAAAAAAATCATCCTTTCTGAAAATAAAATAAAATCATCCTTTCTGAAAATAAAATAAAATCCTTTCTGAAAATAAAATAAATCATCCTTTCTCCTTTCTGAAAATAAAATAAAATCATCCTTCTGAAAATAAAAAAAATCATTCCTTTCTGAAAATAAAATTAAAATCATCCTTTCTGAAAATAAAATAAAATCATCCTTTCTGAAAATAAAACAAAATCATCCTTTCTGAAAATAAAATAAATCATCCTTTCTGAAAATAAAATAAAATCATCCTTTCTGAAAATAAAATAAAATCATCCTTTCTGAAAATAAAAAAATCATCCTTTCTGAAAATAAAATAAAATCATCCTTCTGAAAATAAAATCATCCTTTCTGAAAATAAAAATCATCCTTTCTGAAAATAAAATAAAATCCTTTCTGAAAATAAAACAAAATCATCCTTTCTGAAAATAAAATAAAATCATCCTTTCTGAAAATAAAATAAAATCATCCTTTCTGAAATCCTTTCTGAAAATAAATAAAATCATCCTTTCTGAAAATAAAACAAAATCATCCTTTCTGAAAATAAAACAAAATCATCCTTTTCTGAAAAAAATAAAATCATCTGAAATAAAAAAATCATCCTTCTGAAAATAAAATCATCCTTTCTGAAAATAAAATAAAATCATCCTTTCTGAAAATAAAATAAAATCATCCTTTCTGAAAATAAAATAAAATCATCCTTTCTGAAAATAAATAAAATCATCCTTTCTGAAATAAAATAAAAAAAATAAATCAAATCCTTTCTGAAAATAAAACAAAATCATCCTTCTGAAAAATAAAAACAAAATCATCCTTTCTGAAAATAAAACAAAATCATCCTTTCTGAAAATAAAACAAAATCATCCTTTCTGAAAATAAAATAAAATCATCCTTTCTGAAAATAAAATAAAATCATCCTTTCTGAAAATCATCCTTTCTGAAAATAAAATAAAATCATCCTTTCTGAAAATAAAATAAAATCATCCTTTCCTGAAAATAAAATAAAATGAAAATAAAAAAAATCATCCTTTCTGAAAATAAAATAAAATCATCCTTTCTGAAATAAATATAAATCATCCTTTCTGAAAATAAAATAAAATCATCCTTTCTGAAAATAAAATAAAATCTTCCTTTCTGAAAATAAAATAAAATCCTTTCTGAAAATAAATAAAATCATCCTTTCTGAAAATAAAATAAAATCTTCCTTTCTGAAAATAAAATAAAATCGTCCTTTCTGAAAATAAAATAAAATCATCCTTTCTGAAAATAAAATAAAATCATCCTTTCTGAAAATAAAATAAAATCATCCTTTCTGAAAATAAAAAAATCAAATAAAATAAAATCATCCTTCTGAAAATAAAATAAAATCTGAAAATAAAATAAAATCGTCCTTTCTGAAAATAAAATAAAATCTTCCTTTCTGAAAATAAATAAAATCGTCCTTTCTGAAAATAAAATAAAATCGTTTCTGAAATAAAATAAAATCATCCTTTCTGAAAATAAAATAAAAAATAAAATAAAATCGTCCTTTCTGAAAATAAAATAAAATCCTTTCTGAAAATAAAATAAAATCATCCTTTCTGAAAATAAAATAAAATCGTCCTTTCTGAAAATAAAATAAAATCGTCCTTTCTGAAAATAAAATAAAATCGTCCTTTCTGAAAATAAAATAAAATCGTCCTTTCTGAAAATAAAATAAAATCATCCTTTCTGAAAATAAAATAAAATCTGAAATAAAATAAAATCGTCCTTTCTGAAAATAAAAAAAAATGAAATATAATCGTCCTTTCTGAAAATAAAAGAAAATCAATCCTTTCTGAAAATAAAATCATCCTTTCTGAAAATAAAATAAAATCATCCTTTCTGAAAATAAAATAAAATCTTCCTTTCTGAAAATAAAATAAAATCTTCCTTTCTGAAAATAAAATAAAATCATCCTTTCTGAAAATAAAATATAATCGTCCTTTCTGAAAATAGAATAAAATCATCCTTTCTGAAAATAAAATTAAATAATCCTTTCTGAAAATAAAATAAAATCATCCTTTCTGAAACGTATTCGAGAGAGTATTGTTTTCTCCGTCTCATATACCCCGTTGAGAAGAAATATTTCTCATTTCCCTCTCTGCCAATGGATCGTGTTGTTTCGCACTCTCCTCCTTCCGTTTGAAGTTTCTCCGAGAATTCGTTCCATTCCGTAACATTCCATTGTTTCTTTTAATCCTATTTTTTCCATACGTAAAGCAATGGAGAACATTCTGAAATACCTCCCCACGTGAACATATTTTTTCCGTCAAACCTTGAATAGAGGTAAAGAAACCGCAAATAAAAAGACAAAGGCAACAGAGTCTTTGGTAATACACCTTTCTACGGAGCGGGATTGTCTTCTGGCTATCGAGAAGCGGGGACGAAAATATCCTTTGTGGGGGTGTGCGTGCGTGTGGGCGTGTGTGTGCGTGTTTATGTGTTTGTGTGTGTGTGTGTGTGTGAGAGAGAGAGAGAGAGAGAGAGAGAGAGAGAGGTGTCTGTGTGTGTGTGAGAGAGAAAGATAGATAGATATATATATATATAGAGAGAGAAAATGTGTGTGTGTCTGTGTGTATGAGAGAGAAAGAGAGAGAGAGTGTGTGTGTGTGAGTATTTGTATTAGCGAGTGTGTCTGTATGTATATATATGTATGTCTATAAGTATGTGTATTTGTATGGATGCTTATACGCATATTAGTATATATGTATGTATGTACGCATGTGTGTAAGTGCGTATGGAAGCTTGTAAGCTTATATATAAGTATGCATACACGAATGTGTATGTACGGATGTTTTTATGTATGTATGTATATTTAAATCTATATCAATGTCATAAGCACATGTATATGTCAATAATGTCTATCTGCTTATTATCTATCTTTTCGCGCACAAACACACACACACAACACACACACACACACACACACACACACACACACACACACACACACACACACACACACACACACACACACACACACACACACACACGTGCCATGAGATAATGCGAGAGGGAGGCCAGTTCCTCTTTTGCCAACTTTGACCCCTTCATACTGATGCCAGTAGGTAATTTAGTCAACTGAGAGGGGCTTTTCGGGCGCGATCTTGGGACCTGGGTGTTGTAAAGTCAGTGCTTTTTCTCCTTCTGTGTGTGTGTGTGTGTGTGTGTGTGTGTCTGTGACTCTCTCTCCCTCCCCCACATCTCTCTCTCCTCCTCCCTTTCCTCTCACTCCCGCTTCTTCTTCTTCTTCTTCTCTCTCTCTCTCTCTCTCTCTCTCTCTCTCTCTCTCTCTCTCTCTCTCTCTCTCTCTCTCTCTCTCTCTCTCTCCACCTCTCTCTCTCTCTCTCTCTCTCCCACCTCTCTCTCTCTTTCTCCCACCTCTCTCTCTCTCTTTCTCCCACCTCTCTCTCTCCCTCCCTTTTCTCTCACTCCTCCCTCTTCTTTCTCTCTCTCTCCCAAACATACAAAGACGAGAAATTATACATAATGTACTCGTGTGTACTTTCCAGAGGACAAAAACAGATACGTTCACATAATTCGTCCAACAGCGATAAAGGTCCACATCGTATTTACTGGATTTCCTGCTGCTATACCGTCATTTTCACTCACCCGATGGAGAAATGAGGATAAACATGGGTGGTGTGCGTGTGTGTGTTCCTTTATTGTGTGTGTGTGTGTGTGTGTGTGTGTGTGTGTGTGTGTGTGTGTGTGTGTGTGTGTGTGTGTGTGTGTGTGTGTGTGTGTGTGTGTGTGTAGGCGTGTCTAATCTTATTATCCTCATCATTGTTTCTATTATCTTTATCATTGTAAATCTTGTTATTATTATTATCATTATTATTAGTATCGCTATTATTGTTATCATTATTCCATTTATCATTATCAATGTCATTATAATTACTATTACCATTATTATTATAATTGTAAATCTTATCATTATTAATACTATTACTATTAGAATTATTATTATCATTATTATTAGTAGTAGTAGTATTGTTATCATTATTATTATCATAACTTTTATTAGTTTTATCATTATTATTATCAGTAGTAGTATTGTCAGTATCATTATTATGATCATTATTATTGCAATAATTATCATTATTATTGCAATAATTATCATTATTATTATAATCGTTATTGTTATTATTATAGTTGTTGATGTTGTTCTTGCCATTTTATCATTGTTATTATTGCTATTTTCATTATTGATATTGCCATAAATCAAACTTTTCATATACAAACTAATGTATATCTTTATTCAGTTACTACTGCCAACTTGTCATGATGAATTC
>NW_020870619.1:232283-234783 GCF_003789085.1 Penaeus vannamei
TAGATAAAGAGAAAAAGGTAGATAAAAATCAAGCAGATAAAAGCGAACCGTGGACGACTGAGGCAGATATAGATATAGAGAGAAATATAGATCAGACACAAGCCGATGACAAGCTGTCTTTCCCCCTGATCAATATTGCAAAATATTACGTAACGCAAATTCTTAGCTTAAGGGAAAGAAAAAAGATTTAAAAAATGAAAAGAAAAAAAAGAAAAAGAGTAAAAAAAAGAAAAAAAAAAGAAAATGAAATAATAATAAAAAAGATGTAATGAGTGAAAAAAGAAGTAGAAAAAAACGAAAAATGAAAAAAAATGAAAAATAAATAATTCTGCAGAAATATTTTAGCTTTCGTTGAGTCATGTTTTTTTTTTAGATTGTTTTGTTTTGTTTATTAGTTTAATTATCTATTGTTATTTTTGAAAATGTGTTCTTTGTTTTTAATTTTACTTTTCTTTTTTTATTATTCCGTTTGTTTTTGTCTTATTCAACTTTATTGTCAGCATTAAAAAAAAAATCTTATTTTTTTTTATTATTTTTTCGCTGAATTTTTCTATTTCTCTCCTCATTCTCTTTTCTCTTTTTTTCTCTCTCTCTCTTCATTTCGCTCTCTCTCCTCTCTCTCTCTCTCTCCTTCTCTCTCTCTCGCTCCCCTCTCTCTCTTTCTGTCTCTCTCTCTCCTCTCTCTTTTCATTCACTCTTCTCCTCTCTCTCTCCTTCTCTCTCTCATTCGCCTCTCTCTCTCTCTCTTCTCTCTCTCCCTCTCTCTCTCTCTCTCTCTCTCCTCGCTCTCTCTCTCCTCTGCTCTCTTCTCGCTCTTCTCTCCTCTCTCTTTCTTTCTCTCTCCTCTTTCTACTCTCTCTCCTCTCATCTTATCGCTTCTCTCTCTCTCTCTCGCTCTCTCCTCTCTCTCCTCTCTCTGCTCTCTCTCTGCTCTCTTGGCAGCCCACTCTCTCTCTCTCTCTCTCTCTCTCTCCTCTCTCTCTCCTCTCTCTCTTCCTTCTCCTTTTCTTTTCTTTCTCTCTTCCCATTGAATCATCTCAGACTTTTAAACTCGATTCATAAATCTCAGATTCACTCATCCGAGGAGATATTATAAAAAAAAAGAAATAAAAATGAGAAGATCCAAAACGCAGTTCCAGGAGAGGGTGTGCGCATGAAGCTGACGCTCATGACAACTGGTCTCGCTACCACATGCTCCATGTAACTGATATAATTCATAAAAATAAAGACGGTTACTATTCTTTTTTTTGCTAGATTTATTGAGCCAAGCCGTTAAAAATAATCCGGTACATAATTATTATTATCTTAAAATCAAATATCAATTACGTTTATCTTAATAATGTGTTTTAAAGCAGTTCAGTTTAGTTTTATTGTGTTTGTTCATGTTGGTTGAAAATATACTTTGAGTATGATGGATATGTTCTGCTTTTTCATTAAAACATCAATAATTGTAATAGTTGTTTTAGGCACAACAAATGGTCGTGGAAAGTCTTGAGTGAAACAATATATCAATGACCAACATGTATGCAACGCAGGACACATTACACACGCACGACAGACACCGATGCACCACACAGCACACACAACAACACACACACGCACATACTTTAACCACACACACCACGCACGCACACACACACCACCAACACACACACACGCACATCACATTGATAACACACACACACGCACGCACCCACCACACAACACACACACACCACACAATGCAACACCACACACCACCACACACACACACACACACCACCCCACACACACACACACACACACCACACACACGCACATGCATTAAACACAGCACACTCAAATGCTCACACAAAACACCACACCGTATTTTCTGTGTTTTAGTACATTATTCCTCTCTAATTCTTACCATTTTTTTACTTCTGTTGACACTACACAAACCCCAAAACACCATTATCAAAAAAATCAAAACACAGCTACAACAAACAAACACACAAAAATAAAGTAAATCACACNAGAGAGAGGAAGAGAGAGAGAGAGAGAGAGGAGAGAAGGAGAGAGAGAGAGAGGGAGAGAGGAGAGAGAGAGAGAGAGAGAGAGAGAGCGAGAAGAGAGAGAGAGAGAGAGAGAGAGAGAGAGAGAAGAGAGAGAAGAGAGAGAGAGAGAGAGAGAGGAGAGAGAGAGAGAGAGAGAGAGAGAGAGAGAGAGAGAGAAGAGAGAGAGAGAGAGAGCAGAAGAGAGAGAGAGAGAGAGAGAGAGATGAAAAATAAAAAATAGACAGACAGATAGAGATAGAGAGAGACAGATTGACAGGAAAAAAGAAAGATAGACAGACAGATTGACAGAAAAAAGAAAGATAGACAGACAGATAGAAAGAGACAGATAGACAGGTAATAGAAAGAAAAAAAATTATTGAAAATAAAGGAAAGAGACGCAACGCGACAGAAGATAGACGAAGAGATACCTCAAAGGCACAAAGATGCCGAATATTATCATAAGAGCAAAGCGCTTTATTCCCTTT
>NW_020870619.1:239783-247283 GCF_003789085.1 Penaeus vannamei
TTCTAATATAATTCCGACGTACTTTGAAATTCAGTCTGTCTTAGCAAGAGAAGAAAGACAAAAAAAAAAAAAAAAAAAAGAAAAAAAAAAAAAAAGTAAATTCCAAAACAAATTCAATTATATTTTTGTGTGCATGTACGATAATCGAGGCCAAACGTTACAGCACAAGCCATGAAGTGAAGTTATAGTCTTAATAAAACTCACACTATCAAAGAACAGCGCATTAAACTAAATTTGATACGTCGACCTACAAGATGCGAGCGAAGGGAGGAATTTGCAATGTTGATTATGCTTGCGAAGCTCCTTCCTCGCGACCAAAAGAGGTTTCAGGTTTAGTTCTATTTTTTCCGTATTTCGAATAGATTTGATAGCATACAATATTATGTATTAATTTTCTTACATATTAAACATTTTCTTTGCAATATTAAACACATATTTTTCTTACATATTAAACATTTTTACATATTAACATATTAAACATTTTCTTTGCAATATTAAACATTTTCTTACATATCAAACATTTTCTTTGCAATATTAAACATTTTCTTACATATTAAACATTTTCTTTGCAATATTAAACATTTTCTTACATCGTTGTTGTTGATTTTTGTTTAACAGTTTCTATTCATTTGATTATACTTAAAATAATTGCTAATGGTTTACCTGAAATTTCCATGTACATACTAATGCACAACATAGGCTAAATATGGTATAAGGGTTTAATATGAATCATGTATTGGAATTTTCTGCCTTATACACCGTTGCTTAGATCATGCACTATTTATACCGTGCATCACACATTATAATAACCTGTATTATATAGCATCATACGTAACTTTCAGCGACAGAGAGAAAGGCAGACAGTAAGAGAGCATAAAAAAGAATCCTCACCTTGCAAAGATTAAGAACTTTATATTAGATAATTTAACAAAAGGGTAAAATAAATTTTCCAAAAAGCAATGGCCTTAACCATCTGCCGTCGAGCAAACGTACTGTAATGCTATCAATAAATATGTCGTTATTGTGCTTAATATTATGGTCGTTATAAGGTTATTAATAGTGCTAAAAGCAATAAAGGAAACGGGTTAACAGATGGGTAAGGTAGTACTAGTAACTGACTCCCTGGCGATTGAGCATACACACACACACGCCCACACACACACACACACACATACACACACATACACACACGCACACACAATGAAAAAAAAATAAAAAGAAAGAATGAAAAAAACACAGTGGAGCTGACATTTTTTTTATCCAAGCATGGGGCTCGAAAGAAAGAAAGAAAAAAAATCGAAGATAGTTTACCATTAACAAGGAAACAGAAGAAAATGAGAATGAATCCAGATCTTAGGCAAACGCCTTCTGTTTTATCTAACAAAGGAAGAGGAAAAAGCGTCGAATTAAATAACCAAAAAAATACTTGTGATCGTCACCTTTGAACATGTGAAAGAACATCTAATATCATGTGCCGATGAACTAGCACAACTGCTGAGTATCTTTCCCATAACTGGCTGTGTTCCGAGAGATGGCTTGGAAACAACCGCTTGAGAGAAGACAACATCGTTCTCAAACCAACGACCAATCTCTAACCTCAGTGTACAAAAAAGAAAGAAAAAAGAAAGAAAGAAATATAAAGCCGAAGATCTTTATTTCTCTGGGTACACATTTCCTTTAAAAACATCGTCTTCTAAGGTTGTAGGAACTTGGCATCGCAGAGAACACATCAACCCATTCGTTGCTGAATGTGCTGACTGGAATAGGCTCTGTGATAGACGCAAAGGAGATAATATTGCACTCTGCAACATGAGGTAACATAACCGAGTATGGGACTGCTATAATAGAGAATTAATATCCAGTTGAAGACAGTATTCCTCAGAATATCATATTTGAATTCTTTTGATTGACTTTCTACTGAATTCATGTATTGGAATTATCTGCCTTATGCACTGCTGCTTAGATTATGCACTATTTATACCGTGCATCACACATTATAATAACCTGTATCATATAGCATCAAACGCAACTTTCAGCGGCAGAGAGAATCCTTCATTGATATCCCTTCACGTATGTAGCAATAAATTAGCAATTATAATAACCTGTATCTTCTTTGGGATGTGTGCTTAGAGGACACGCTTCCTCTCATTCCAGGTCCCACGCACGCAGAGACGACTGCACTCTGCCGTCTACCTGGGACCGAGACCAACACATTGCTATCCTGAACGCCAAACAAGACACAACTCTAGCACATAATTCAAAAAATGAGCAGCTGACTGTACAACTGCCCGTGCGTGAAATTGACATTCCTGGCAAGGATTATTGTTCCCAAGTTTTGCTCCATCTGAGAGTACTCAGCCTTTTTATGGCTACATACGCGAAGGAATTTCAATGAAGGATCAACATAAGGGGGAGCCAACATCACATCTAAATTGTTGATTGTACTTCCCTTCTCATTTTATCTGAATAAAAGAATATATATACATATTCCTTTCATGGGATGTGATCTCATCAAACGACCATTTATAGATTCATCTAACCATAAACGCTCTATCACAGGGTATGAAGAAGAACGACTGTGTATGCTGGAATCTCATAAAGGTAAAGCGAAAAGGAGAGAGAGGAACGAAATATAGACGCGATCCCTACATTGCAGTTGCAATTTGATGAGCATTGCCCAAGAGAATGTTGCAAAATCTGAGTAGGAGGGGAATCTTGAAATAAATTGTGGGATTATGATTTCCCTGTCTTTTGTTTGGGATTGCGTAATGATTGCGCAACGCTCTTGAGCAACGTTGTTTCGAGGTTGAAGAGATTTGTGAATGGATATATGCAGATAAGGGTATAAACGAATGAACGAATATATATGTATGTTTGTGTATGCGTGTATTTACAATACACACACACACACACACACACACACACAAACACACACACACACACACACGCACACACAGACACATACATATCTATCTATCTATCTATCTATCTATTATTATATATATATATATATATATATATATATATATATATATATATATATATATATATATATATATATATATATATATATGAGGAGAGAGAGAAAGAGAGAAACGTGTGGATAAGTTTCGGATAGATGGGAAGAGTAATAAGTAACTGATAAAGCTAAAGACATATGCCTTTGGTATCCTATATCGTTCAACATTTATTTAAAGTTTGGTGGATTGAATAGCTTATTTGTAGATCTACATCTTATAAATAATTTACACCATTATGTTTCCAACAAATAATCATAGACTGATATGTTTATAGACCCATAAATAAAAATTTTTCACACAAGTGTAAAAAAGGGAATAGAATATAGATACAGAAACAAAACATTTCTTTTCAACTTCCTTACAACCTAGATATCATAAACAACAAAAAAAGAAAAAGAAACAGGTAGCTAGACATACTGATAAATTCTTACGAGAATCTTTCCCTCTATCTCTCTCTTTACTTCTCGCCTTCCCAAAACAGACCCTTTTTTCCCTCGAAATATCATAACCACTCGCAAAAAAAAAAAAAAAAAAAAAAAAAAATCTTTCTCTCGCCCTGCACACTGTTTCAACTGGAGTAGCGTCCAGACACCCAGATAGCATAAAACAATGTTGAAATCCTATGCATACCAAACTCGCTCTCTGATGGAACGGTGTGGCGAGAGGAGCCCAAGTGATGCCTGCCTCAGTTGCCAGTGTAAAGCGGTGGTTTGTGGAGGAGAGAGAGAAAGGGAAATGGAATTGTTGTTGTTTTGAAAGGGGTGCAGGAGGGGGAATAGAATAGTAATCAATGTTATTGTCGTTGTTATTGATGTTGCTGTTGTTAGCATTATTATTATTAGTGGTAGTAGTAATATTAGTATTTTGTTGTTTTGTTATTGTTGCTGTTGTTGTTGTATCATTATTATTAACATTACCATTACTATCCTAATCATCAGTTTTATTAGTATTGTTTCATTTTTATCGTTGTTATCATTATTAAAATCATTATTATTATCATGAAAATCATTATCATTGTTGTTGTTGTCATCATCATCATCACTGGAAACATCATCATTAGAATCATCATAATCATCATCATCATCATCTTCATCATCATCATTATCATCTTCATCATCATCTTCATCATCGTCATCATCTTCATCATCATCATTATCATCATCTTCATTAATATCATCACCATTGTTATTGTCATTATCATTATTATTACTAGAACTAATATTAATACTACCATGATTACTACTATCAATATCATTATTATTGATATTATTATCAATATTGTTTTAATCATTACCAATATTAATAATCCCTCTTCTTTTTTCTCCCTCTACCCACATCTATCAACCAACCAACCCAATCGGCGATCCATCTTCTCCATTTCTACCGACGTATCCACATTCCAACCTCAATCCTCACCCGCCCCTTCACAGCTCCTCTCCGTACCTCTTTCACCCTTCACCTCCCTCCCTCTCACACGTGCCCGTAATTCATCGTTAATGTCGAATTACACAAATCCCCAAGGCACTTAACCCTTCGGGATAGCCACTTACAGCGCGGGAGAAGTGTTAATCGCAGCCGTACGTATTGTGGCGCGGGAAGGCAGGTCGCCCGCGCTCGCCTGGTACCTGCAGCGGGGTCTTCTCGTCATGAGTGTGGTGCTGGTGGTGTATGGGCGCGGAGGTACGTCTTGATGTGCATATGGATGAATTAAATAAAAAAAACGTAAATTAAGATATTGTATTAGAAAAACATGAATGCATACACACACACACAGGTGTTATATATGTGTCTGTGTAATATTATGTGTATATGTGAGTTTATATGATATATATATATATATATATATATATATATATATATATATATATATATATATATATATATATATATATATATATATATATATATATATATATATATGTGTGTGTGTGTGTGTGTGTGTGTGTGTGTGTGTGTGTGTGTGTGTGTGTGTGTGTGTGTGTGTGTGTGTGTGTGTATAAATAGAGAAGAGAGAGAGAGAGAGATAGGTGGATAGCTAGCTAGGTAGATGATTGTAGAAAGATAGATAGATAGAGAGAGAGAGAGAGAAGGAGAGGCCAGGCTTAGAAATCAGAATTAGATTTTATATCGACATTAACGTACAATTTCAATGCTTATATACATGTTTGTCTGTATATATATATCTTATTGGATTTTACAAACATTAGAAGGTAGAATATAACTAGTTTGCATATATATACGTACAGTTTAAGTGCATCTATTTCTATACGTATAAGCACACACACACATCGCATATATATATATATATATATATATATATATATATATATATATATATATTATATATATATATATATAAATATATATATATATATATATATATATATATATATATATATATATATATATATATATATATATATATATACATATATGCACACACACACACACAATCAAACACATATGCACCCCTATTTCCCAAGCCATTAATTCCACAGCAGGACTTAAGCCTCTCTTAATTCAATATTGAAAGGTTGTTTGGCAACGCCCCCTTGCCTGATTGGACGCCCTTCCTAATCAACCCCGGGACAGCCAGCGACCACTTGAACCTCGGCGACGACATCCGCCTACGACCCCCTGCGTTTGATCTCTCTCAACGGGCAACGTCCCTTCCTCGCCGTGAGATCGAACGCGAATCTGATAGACCTATATATGCATATCCACATGCATACATAACCCTCAGGTCGGTTGATTTACAAGTACTGGTTTATACATCTCACAGTAATAATGGAAATGATATATGCTGTGTAATAAGTCTCCATCGTCATATTTATTGCAATGTTCTGCTGCAATGAGTGGGATTTAACTGCTCGCTGTTTTAGCATTATTTCGAAATTCATGTCTAGACAGTATTTTTGCATTGTACATGATGCTTGATTCAAAAATGCGGTTGGGTTTTAGAATTAAAAAAAGGAATTATATTAATAATATAATAATAATGATGATGATACTAATAATGATAATAATATTAATAATAATGATAATAATAATAATAACAATAATGCTAACGATAATATTAATAATAATGATAATAATAATAATAATAATAACAATAATGATAATAAGGATGATAATAATGATAATAATAATAAATAATAATAATGATATATAATAATATGATAATAATAATAATGATAACAATAATGATAATGATAATGATAGTAATGATAATGATAGATGATAATGATAGTAATGATAATAGTAATAATAATAATATAAAGATAATAATAATAATAATAATAATTATTATTATTATTATTATTATTATTATTATAATGATACTAATAATGATGATAATAATACTATTACTACTACTACTAATAATAATAAATAAACAAACACATTTATAGTAAAACAATGTTTGAATAAATAAAGTACATTACCTTTAAAGAAACGAAGCATCGAGGGCATATTATTCAGACCTTCTCCACTCTTAATAATTCACAAGTATCACATGTATAACAAATTCAGAAATCCCGAATATCAACGAAAGAACAGTAACATATTTCCCAGTATTTACAACAACGGCAAAAACTCCGATTATAGACAAAATCTCTCAGAAATCCCGATAACCAACAGCCTAAGCCGAGTCCTAAAGCTGATGGGATTACTATTGAGGGAAAAATCTCTACCAAGAAATACGAATTCTATAAATAAATGAATAAATAGAAATAAATAAATGAATAAAAAAAAGCTTAAATGAGGAAAACAAATCCACTAAGAACTTTATAAATAAATGAAAAAATAGATATAAATAATTAAAGAAAATACTAAAATGAGGAAAAACATCCACTTAGAACACCGAACTCTATAAATAAATGAATAAGTAGGATTAAATAAATAAATAAGAAAAAATGAGGAAAAAAAATCCACTAAGAACTCCGAACTCTATAAATAAATGAATAAGTAGAAATGAATAAATAGATGAATAAATAAACTTAAATGAGGAAAAAAAATCCACTAAGAACTCCGTACTCTATAAATAAATGAATAAGTAGAAATAAATAAATAAAATGAAAAAAATCCACCAAGAACTCCGAACTCTATAAATAAACGAATAAGTAGAAATGAATAAATAGATAAATAAATGAAAATGAGGAAAAATATCTACCAAGAACTCCGAACTCTATAAATAAACGAATAAGTAGAAATGAATAAATAGATAAATAAATAAAAATGTGGAAAAATATCTACCAAGAATTCCGTACTCTATAAATAAATGAATAACTAGAAATAGATAAATAAATAAATAAGAACCAAATGAGGAAAAAAATCCACTAAGAACTCCGAACTTTATAAATAAATGAATAAGTAGAAATAAATAAATAAATAAGAAACAAATGAGAAAAAAAATCCACCAAGAACTCCGAACTCTATAAATAAATGAATTAATAAAAATAAATAAATAAAAAACAAATGA
>NW_020870619.1:292283-299783 GCF_003789085.1 Penaeus vannamei
ATTATATATATATATATATATTTCTCATCTACATATTATATATTATACTTCGATATTTATATCTTATTATTATATATTATCCCACAAACAATTTACATGTGTTTATATACATATATACACGAATATATGTATATGGCTTCTTATGTTGTATCATATTACTATATATTACTC
Organism: Penaeus vannamei; assembly: GCF_003789085.1. Classification (NCBI taxonomy): domain Eukaryota; kingdom Metazoa; phylum Arthropoda; class Malacostraca; order Decapoda; family Penaeidae; genus Penaeus; species Penaeus vannamei. Next base: position 292,455 of record NW_020870619.1, read on the forward strand.
ATACTATTATTTCTTATATATATATATTATATATTCATATATCATCTAATACTAAGTATATCATATTTTCTACCTATATCCCTACTACATATTCCCATCCAGCGACCACATTATACTACACACACACTTACACACACCCACACATGCACACATCACACACACACCACACCAATCTACCCCCCCACCTCCTATACATATCCTATAATACATCATATATTACTCTATAATACTCAGCCACCCTACCTATATCTTCATACTCCCTATTACTCTTATACTTAGCTCTCCTACTATTACACAGTCTAATATTTACATCTCTCATACTACTACATATTATATATATACTTATACCACTGTAGCCATTATTCTCCACTACTCATATCTATACTCCTATATTCACCCCTCTCACCTCCTACTTACTTTATATACTTACTACCTTAATATCACCCACCCCTACACCCATACTACCAATACTCGATCGCCCTCTTTTTACCCTCTCTCTCGCTTCCATCCCCTATACTATAACTCTCCGTGCTGTGTGCGTGCGCTATCCTCCTCAAATATACACCCCAATCTCTCCTCTACAATCTCTATCTCTCTTTCTCTCCTCTCCTTCTTCTCCACTCCTCCTCTCCCCTCTCTCTCCCTCTCCCCCCTCTCTCTCCTCTCCTCCCTCCTCTCTCCTTCCTCTCTCCTCTCTTCCTTCCTCGCCCTTCCCCCCCAGCCACCACCCACAACCCACCGACCACACACACACACACCACACAAGCACACGCGTGAGCCACAACAAGCTGTAACACAAAAACATCTTGCCTATCTAGTTTAATGTGCACCACTAGCTAACAAAGTGCATCTCATTTAATTAATATTACTTCGAGGAAATTTATAACAAATCAGATACTATATCTACCTCGCTCGCTACCTAATATCTCCGTAATCTTAAGATAGATTTGTAGTAGATAGGTGTATAGTGTGAATGAGTGATATAGTTGGTCATAAGCTAGGTACTATATAGATAGATGGGATGAGGGAGTGAAGATAGGATGAGATGGATAATGGATACGGAAGTCGGCGTGGAGTGTGGGTGTACGCAATGTATAAAAAATCTTCACGCTCTCTCTCTCACACACACTGGCAGGACTGCATGTAGTACGGCTTGATATTGTTTATATGTGCACGCACGCAAAGCCGGATGACTCTATCGCCAGCGGACATTGGAGCAGATTGCGCTGGATTGAGTCCGCTGTGTCAATCTGCTGGAGCAGGCCATCAATAGCACGACTGACGTGCGTTCTAGATCCTGATAGGTGTAGCAAAGCGTGCATTTACAGCATTTTTATCTAATTTATTGAACACAGTGTCTTCTGTGCGAGACAAGGAAACTGTTATTGTAATGTCTTTTTTCGTGTGTTATTAGAGTTGTGTTGTTGAAGGTGTGAATTTTTTGTTGTTAAAGTGTGATGCGATAGATGAGGGGAGATGATGGAGGTCGAGATATTGGGAGGGAGGGGATGTATGCGAATGTGCGTAGATAGGAGAGAGAGAGAGAGGAGCGGACGGATGATCAGGATATGGGGGGCGGGGAGAGAAAGAAGGGATAGAGAGTCTTGTCAAGCTAATTAGTAGATGGAGAGATAATAAGTGGAGTGGCATATGGTAAGGTGGTCGGTGTGGGAGTACAGTGATGTGGATAAATTTGAGGAAGGGTGAGAGAATGAGTGGATTTATGAGGGGATAATAATGAAAGTAGTGTGATTGGACTTGATGGTGGTTGATAGAATTAGGGATTCATCATCATAATGATAATGCAAGGAATAAAGTTATGATGATATGATGACAATAGGATTTTGATGATGATTATGATGATGATGGTTTGATGATATTTGATGGCATGATAACTAGAGGATGAAAATTAATAGTTGGATGATGACGACAAATGAAAAAATGTAGATCAACAATTTATAATGATAACGAAAATAGATGGTAATTGTACAATGGATATAAACTATAATGATAATAATGATGATTGGATATAATACAAATGATAATTGATAAAAATAATAATTTGAGTAATCTATAATTACGATAGACTGAAGAAAACAATTTTTAATGGCAGCAGGCGACCAATGACAAAAAGATAACAAATACATTCCATTAGGGCTCACATAAATAGAATAATGATAATAGTGATACATTTTTTTTTTACTTATGATGAAAATAATAACAGGCATATGATAAAATGTATTGATAAAGATAATGGTAATGGTAATCATAATGATAATGATGAAAGAATATGGATAAAGATGAGTAATGTTATGATATAACAATGATGCTACTGGCATAGTAATGAATATAATAATAAATAATAGATAATCAAGGATAAGTAAAATAATGATAAATAGTAATAAGTGACAATAAAGGATAATAAATAATCTTTAATGATCAATGATAATAATACTAATTGATTAACAATCGATAATTATGATAAATTGATATAATATATCACTTACAACTTACAGGCATGACACTATTAATTTATAAAAATAATGGATATTAGTGAGATGAAAAAAAAAAAAAAAAATTGAAGAGGGACGTGATAACATCTCGGCTAGATTTTTGAAGAATGTGAAATAATAAGACTATTTATCCATTGGCATCGACTTCAGTGACAGTTAATTCAAGGCCTTAAAGTTGAAACAGATCAAGTTTCTTTACTAAGCCCGTGTCTTAAAGTTGGAAGCTTTGAATAGTTCTTTATCTCTCTATACTCTATTTATCTATTCTTTCTCTCTTTCTCGCTCTCGCTCTCTCTCTCGCTTTATCTTTTCTCAGTATTCTCTTACTCCACTCTCGCCTCACGTCGAGAATTCTCGTATCTGTATCTGCGTTTAATTGTGAATAATATGCGTGAAAAAACGAAGCCATCTGGGGCCCTTATTAGGGCAGTTCTCAAAATGGAAGGGAGGACTAGCGGATGCAGATAATGCTACGCGGCCTGTTCTCCTTCGTCTGACTAATCTCCTTTAACCCGGTCACTCCTCTCTTCTCTTTCTCTCACTCTCTCTCTCTTACTCTCTTCTGACTTCAGGGTAGCCGTCTCTCTCTCTCATCCTCTCTCTCTCTCTCCTTCTCTCTCGTCGTGCTCTCGAGTCTCAGCTTCGTCTCTCTCATATTCTTCTAGGAGAAGGCCAGCATGCCAGGTGACTAGATCACTAACGGCAAGGGGTGCCTTGTGGCACCACTAACAGGGGCAAGGGAGAAAGGGGCGAAGAGGTGGGGATGCTGATTTAATGGCTAGGATTAATAAAAGGAAGAATAATTTTTGTAAAACGGCGAGAAGGAAAAGCCGGGCTTTCTCTCTCAGTAGATTCACTCAGTACTTACAATCAGAGGAATGACTGATCAGTCGACAACGTCTCTCACATCTCACGTTCTTCTCAGTACAATGGGGACTAGCATCCGATTCGTGCGACGTCATAACTGCAAGAGCGTGCTACATCTCTCTATCGTCCTTCATCTACTCGTCTGCTCTCCATGCTTCTACGTCTACTGCGTTTCTGCTACGTGCTCTCTCTCTCATCTTGCCTCCCGCGAAGGCCCAAGTCGCGCGTGCTCATACGTACACCGCCGCTCTCTGCTGAGGTGAGGATGTGCCTGGATTACTGACTGGCTTCATGCGCAACGTCCAAACTTCAGTCTCTGTCATGATGGTACCGTGGTCAGTACATCATAGTTTCTCTGCCTCCTCTCTCATCACGCTCTCTCTCTCGTCATCATCTCTACTCTTCTCATATCCTTCTCGTTCTCTCTCGTCTCTTCCTGCACTACTCCCCCACATTATCTCTCCTCACTCTCATTCTACTACTCTTCTCTCTCCTCTATCTCTCTCCTCCTCCTCTTTACTCCTCTCTCTCTTACTCCTTCTGCTCACTCTCTCTTCGCTCTCTTCTGCTTCCTCTCTCTTCGTGCGCGTCCTCCTCTACTCCTACGTCATCTCTTTCCCTCGACCTACTACCTCAGTTTGATTAGTTCATCGTGGCGCCCTTACTCCTGCCTCCCCATCTCTCTTGTTCCCTCACTGCCTCCAGGCCTCTGCTCCTCTACCCGTCTATCATCCTCCCTTGCCCCCCCTCCCCTACTCTCTCTCTCTCTCCTCTGTCTCTCAGTCTCTTCTTCATACCTCCTCCTTTCTCGCTGCTTTGCCCTAATCCAACTCTCTCTCGACTCTTCTCTCTTTACCTTTCTCCTCCCCTCTTCTCTCCCACCCACGTCTCTGTGTTACTATCCTAACTTAATCTCCGATAGAGATAGGTAGAATATTATATTGATTAGTATTTAACATATATCATTCAAAGTAAGTATATAAAAATATCCCTCCTACATAAACAAATCCGACTTTCTGTCAAGTGATTATACTGCAGGTGTGAGTAGAATCTAACATTCTTTTTATTGTTTGTTTTTGTATTTTGTTTTTTCTTATTTTGTTTGCTATACAGATACAAATACCCATAGTGAAAAGCGATTTCTGTTGAATACTTTGCAACGCATCCTTTTTAGTTGTATTATATATTAGCTCCAAGATATGGTATTATAAGAAAATATAAAAGATTCTATATGAACTATCTCTATTTACCCTCAGTATCGGTATTGGCTACTATTTATGTATGGGAGATGAATGAATTTTTTTTTTTCTTCTTTTCTCTCTGTTCATATTATTCCATACTAAAAATGATAGCAGAGAGGGATTTTAGTTTAAAAGTCTTTGCCCGTTATGAACGAAAAGAAGGAAAATAGACATCAAAGAGAAAAGAGACAGATATTCGGTGGAGAATCACTGCGAAAGGCGATATGAGCATATTATTGTATACATACTACCTCATCAATTATAAAGGGCCCGAAATAGAAGTATAATCGGAAACTGATTAGAGTTGAGGTTGCCGCCGATTATTATATATATAGTATTTTTAACAATATATCTATTATACAGGCCTTTTACATTTCTATAGCCTACTGTCTAATACTAATGATACTTTATAATCTAATATGAATATACTTTCTCCTATAATTAATTAATAGATTTAATCTAATTTATACTTATTAAATACGTGCATACAATTTTTACCTATAATTTACTTAGTTCGTGAATACTATTGCAAATACACTATTTTTCATATTGATTATTACTAAATTAATAATGTTATTATATATATAGCTATCTATAAGTATTTATCGCAATTATTATATACTTATCATTATAAATTTATTAATTATCTTAAGTGAGCATTAATTTCCGATAAGTTAGTAGTATTTATAACAGTATGTATGTCATATTTACTAATTACATCATGTTATTATCATATTTACATCTCACTAAGCATTATTATTATAGTTATATATAGTATATATATTATATAACAGTGTTATTACTTGTCCCATTTTATTCTATAATATATATATATATGTATATATATAAGTAGTAGTTAATATTACTATTATGAACATCTGTAAATATCTATAATATATTACTATTGTATAATGGTATACATTCATTTTATTATATATTCCTATCTAATATTTTAATCACGATTCTTATGCTTATTCCAATATATCGATAAAAATTATTTGATCCTAAACATGATATATTAAGTTTGCCCTAAGCTAGTTAACTAATTATAATTAATTGTTATAAATGCACATGACGTGAATATATTAATATATATTTATATATATAGTAGTATTAACCACTGCACCTTATATTAATACACTAAATATTTTACTATGATTATACTAATATATTACATATTATCATTGTTGATAATAGTACTAAATTTCTCAAACACTAAAGTAATATTAAGTATATTATATATGTGGTCGATGGTGTGTTGTCGTGGTGTGTGTGTGGTGTCGTGGTGTGTGTGTGTGTTGTGTGTGTGTGTGTGTGTATGTATTGGCGTATATATATTTTACATACAGATAGATAGATATGATAGATAGATTATAGATATAGATATAAACACGCATACGTACACGCAACCGCACACACACATCAACACACACACACACACACACCAACACACACACCACACAACACACACACGACACACACACCACACACACTCCAGGATCACGATACACGACATACACACACACAACAATCACAACCCACCCCACCCACCATACTGACAACGACCCTCATACAATAAATATTATTATAGTTCTTTACTAACTAATATATATTTCATTTAGCTTTGCATTATAGAATAGTATTATATAAGTATAGATATTAATCACATCGGTACATTTACATGTATATATCGATAATATATAGTTTAGTCAGCCAAGCTTATTATCTATCTACATAGTAATAGAACCAAAACATATTACACTCTTATACTATCATGATGTTATAGTGTTTATGCAACATGTCCCAATTATCTGAGTTAGTAGGGGTGACTGTTTTACTGAACACACAATCACGAGCACAAATACACACTACACACACCACATACACTCACCACCACTCACAACCACACACCTATACCTCTCACCATCATCCACACCGTATTCAATTTTTTAATAGACATTTTATATATACTACAAATAGTGCTTATATATTATACATAAGTTATAAGTGTAATAATATTTTAAACTAACTAGCAACTATATAATATGCATATAGTACTAACATATAACTAATTAACATTTCTACTAAATTCTATATATCAGTGTAATACTATCAATCGGTATTATATATAGTTAAATTTACCGACATATAATATGTGTATGTACTATTAACTATGTATTCGATTACTTTATAGATACTAATTATTACCAATATTATTTTACTTAATAATCACTTTACTGATTATTTATTTACCTAATTATCTTGTAAATTTATATTTCTATATTCTATAGCATTCCCATGAATGAAGTATTTATATATAATAATATATAGTATAGTTAAGTACATGTCATATTACCAAACTATATACTCAGCAATCTTTATCAAATAATAGTCGTATATAATTATCGCGTACTATCTAATACCCTATAAGGTATACTATCTGTTATTTAAGTTATCAACCCAGAACTTTAAAAACACTTACATTAATCTAACAATTTCCTATCAATGTTTTATATTCCTCATTATTCCATTACTATATCTAAATAAATAACATACAAATAACAATAATTACATTATTCTATCCAGTATCACTTAGCTACATATAATTAGGTATATTTATATACATACTATAATATCATATACTATTATATAATATATAATGAGTACCTCTACTCAATTCATGCTTTTACTATGCGTGTTAGTGTGCG
>NW_020870619.1:309783-314783 GCF_003789085.1 Penaeus vannamei
CACATTAAATTTAGGATTTAAGCACCATGAGCAGGTGAATTTCATACATTTCACTTAAAGACTGGAACTCCACAATGTGAGTGCAATTTGTTAATGTGTTGATCAGTGACATGTTGAGTGGAAATAGTGTAAATGTTATTTGGGAATTTACAGGCTCGTCAAAGGGATCATTCTTGGGTATTTTTCTATTATTATCTTCATTGTTGTATAAGCTTTTTAATAGTTTTGAAGATCACATATAGTCATGGAAACAGTTATGTAAGGATTCTCATATGTACTTCAGTTTTGGTTGTTTTGTAGAATATTATGGATGTGAAAATATGTTGGTATCTCAAATGTTTTGGGGCTTTTTAGTATATTGGTTATATTTGGTAAATGTTCAACATCAGGGTATTTCCAAAGGATTTTTTAATTATAATTTGGCCTGTGTCTGCAGGTTGAAATGAAACATTACAACGCCCTGAAGTATTTTTGTGTGAACCATATTTGTATATATATATATATATATATATATATATATATATATATATATATATATATAGAGAGAGAGAGAGAGAGAGAGAGAGAGAGAGAGAGAGAGAGAGAGAGAGAGAGAGAAATACATACTCTATATATATATACATAAATATATATATTATATATATATATATATATATATATATATAATATATATATATATATATATATATATATATATATATATGTATATATATATAATATGTATATATGTATATATAGATAGATAGATAGATATCATATATAAATACAAATACTATATATATATATATATATATATATATATATATATATATATATATGTGTGTGTGTGTGTGTGTGTGTGTGTGTGTGTGTGTGTGTGTGTGTGTGTGTGTGTGTCAGTTTATCTATGTACGTATCAGAAAGTGGCTTCACGATCTCACGACTGATATCAATATTCCCCTTATCATTATCGCCATCATCATCCCCATCACACTTTTTAGCAATAGCTTCTCTGACGGTGTTGATAACATTTTAATCAATGTTCGTATTTTTCCCACTTGGCGAAAATTATATGAATTTGTATTTCCCATTTTTTCGCTTTCTCGTTTCCTCTCGCACTCTTTTACCTGCGCGGGGAGCTGTAAGTAATTTCTTTTTAAACGTTTTCATAATGAGTAATTTGTATGCTGAATTAGGCTATGCAAATGTACCATGAATACTCTCTGGCTGGTTTTGTTGACATTTTTCTTCTTACGTTTTTCTTAATTTTTTTTGACAGGTTTATTTGTTGGATTATAAATTTGTTTCACTGGTAAGGAGAAAAAAAATCTTCAGCTATTATTTGATATCGGTATTAAAAAGCGAGTTATTCTCGTTCGTGAACAAAAAGATAAAATGATAATAAGTTTTTGATAGACCCTGTTTTTTCAGCCTCTGGAATATGAGCACCGTTGTGATGTCACTTTTTTCGCTGAAATTTATGCTGTCCTTAAAAAGAGGTTGGATGTATAATAATTGCATCAGTGGACATTAATTCTAGCAAACCATCGTTGCAATTATTTTCGTGCTCGCTTCTAGAGCATTGATAACGATTATCGACATTATCAGAACTGCAAAGGTGATGATGCTATTGATAATGATAATGTTAATGATGATGACAACAATTAAAATGATAATGATAGCGAACGTAGCAGCTGTAGTTATATTATTGCTAATGATGAAGGTAATGATGCTTATAGTAATAAAAGTAATTATAATGTTAATTATAATGATGATAATATAATAAAAACAATTGTTATAATAATAATGATAATAGAAAAATAATAACAGTAGTTATTATGATAGTAATAATGATGACAGCGATAATGATAATGATAGAAATAATAGTAATTATGATGATAATGATAATAACGATGACAATGATAATAAGAGAAATGATAAAAACAATAATTATAGTAATAATGATAAAAACAATGATATGAATTATGATAATAATGATGATAATGGTAATTATTATTATCTTCATTGTGACGTAATTACCATCATTATTATAGTAATGACAGTAATGCAAATATTAATAACAAAAATGACAATGATGTTGATAATAACAACGAAAACAATAATAAACAGAACAAGAACAATAATGATAATCATAACAGTAATATCAATAATGAAAAAATATATATATAATGATACTACTACTACTAATAATAATAATAATGATAATGATATTAATAAAACGGACAAAAAAATAATTTCAATAATAACATTAACAATTAAAATAACAAAGAAATGAAAGACTGATAATAATAATTGAAACAAGAACAAAGAGAGTAATATTGATAATACCAATAATAAACTGAATAATAAGAACAACAGCAATGATAATAATAATAATAATGATAAAAATTATAATTAGAATGTTGATAAGTTGAACAAGATAATAAGATAATAATATCAATAATAACAAACATTGATAACAAAAATGATGATAAAAATACCAAAATGACAAAGACATTCACATATATGATAATGATAACAATGATAACAATAATGATGATAATCACAATATCCAAATATCCTCATCCTCATCCGCATCAGCATCCTTCTACGCGGATAATATGCGGATAGTTTGCGAAAATCTTTGACAACTAAGCATGTCCTTTGGAGACGTAGAGAGTCAGATAATTCTCTACATGCAAATTGGAGCACTATGTAGTTTCTTGACATTCACAATATACGCTACATTATACTGGGCATAAATGTTTTCTAAATGCTTTCTATTTTTAAGTGAGGATAGATAAAGCATCTTATTGTTTATTTAGGATATAAACCAACTTGTACAGTAATTATGGCCATTAACTATCCATTAGTGTGGTGTGGGCAGAACCTCTTTTAGAATATCATACGAGAGTTTTAGTAAATTGCTTATTGCTGGATAAAAGGAAGATTTTACATGAGTATGCCCTTTATCTAGTGGGAGATGCAGGGGCCATAAAAGGGAAAAAATGTGGACTGTATTACATATCTAATTCAACTGGTAGTTGAGAACGACATTAGTGCTCAAAATTGTGTGTCAGATTTCTTGATTAGGTGCAGGTTGGTTTATTCATTTTAACCATTCTACCCATTCGGCTTTAGGTCAAGTTGAGTTGAGAAAGTATAGTCAGAATCAAATGTTCGCTGGCATTCTGCTGTGCATGATGTTCCAACTTCTTGGCAAAGAAGGTAAGTGAAATGGAGAAATCCATCCGAGTTTATAATTGAAAGACACAGCTGGAGATAATGCTTGCCTCAAGCCTTTTCTTGAAGGAGCTCACACTGTTAGCACAAGTTCATGCTCTGTTTGTAACCTCGAAAATATTTACGTAATGTTACCCAACCCCTTACAAGTATTCAAGAATATACAACGAGAGAAAAAAAAAAACACAATAACAGATATTCATTAGACTTGACTCCCTTAAATAAAGATGCCTCCACAGCCTTTAAATAAAGAAGCCTCCACAAAAAAAAAAAAAAAAATCCTCTAACAAGGGAAAGACCTCGGAACTGAAGCTACAGGCCCAGTCCCTACATCTAGCGCCATAAGCATTAGTGGTGTAATGTATATTACATAACCTTGTAGCAATGATGAAGAGCCAGATTCAGAATTGTCGAAGGGAGCCTCAGTAACGAACCTCAGGAACGACTGAAGACCATCGAAAGCGCAAACGTTTGGAAGCCTAAGAAAACCCTCTGGCTTGACGGCGTGGCAATCGTGAACCTTTCCTTTGCCTGACTACGCTTGTTAGAACTTATATAGCATGCTCATCAACTTGGATAACTAGCGAGCTCCTTTTCAGCGGAGAAGGTCTCATCAGCGGTGGAAGACGAAGTAATCCCTCTCCTGAAAGAGGCAAGAAGTTTCTGTTTCTGAAGCACAACTCACCAAGTCTGAATACAGAAATCTATTATTGTACTTTTACCATAATCTCATTGATATGAGCATGGTTTCCTTATTTCTTGATATATATGATGCATATTTTTACTCATTTCTTAGTACCATATTTTTTTTACTCTTTGTGGCTCAAACTCTTGATGGTTAAAATTATCCGTAGACGCAGATATTGCAAATGAATATCTACATCCTTAAATACTGAAAATTGATACCGGTCCACCTCTATATAATGATAAGGATGATTAATGATATTTATAATATTTGCGATGATACCAATGATAATGATAATATTTATGATAATGATAATAATGATAATATTTATGATAATAATAATAATGATGATAATAATAATAATGATAATATTTATGATAATAATAATAATAGTGATAAAAATGATGATAATGATAAGGATAATGATAATAATGCAATGATTATGATAATGATAATAACAATTACGATGATGATAATAATATTAGTGATGATAGAAATGATAATAACAATAACGATGGTAATAATAATAATAGTAATGATAGAAATTATAATAATAATGATAAAAATTATAATGATAAAACTAAGAATAATGATAGTATTAGAAGTAGTAATAATAGCAATGATAACAATAATGCTAATAGTGATGATAGAAATAATTGTAATAATGATAATAATGACTATAGATAATGATAATATTAATAACTAAAAATTATCATTATAACATTGATAATGATAATGATGATATTAATAGTAATAACAATAATAATAGTCATCAGAAGAATAATGATAATGATGATAATGATAAACACGATAGTAATAATAATAATGAAAATAAGGATGATAAATGTTGATGATAATGATAATAGTAATAATAATGGTTAAAATAATTATATATTTGCCAATGATGATAATAATACTAATGATAATAAAATGATAATAATAATGATAAAAGTAATAATTATAATGATAATGATAATAAAGGTAATGTTAATAATGATGATAATAGATGATAATAACGGTAATGATAATGATAATAATAATAATGACAATGGTAATAGTAACAACAATAATAATGAAAACAATAATAATAATG
>NW_020870619.1:327283-337283 GCF_003789085.1 Penaeus vannamei
ATGATGATAACAATACCAGTAATCACAATAATGATAATAAAAGAGACGAAAACAACAACAGAAATAAGAACAACAGCAACAATGATAATGATACTATTAATAATATAAGAAACAACAATAACAACTGTGGGACTACTCATCATTATCTTCTTTTTTATATAATATTTTTCATCATTACTACCACTATCATCATTGTTATTATTACTCTGATTATTAATAGTCATTACCAATCATCATCATCATTATTGCTATGCGTTATAAAACAATCGTACTGCGATATAAAGTAATTCTACCTTTTCACATCAGATAATTAACTACGAGATTAAAACCATCACTAATTACACGACAAAACGATGGCATTTGACATTTGCATATTAATTTATACAAACACTTTATATGCCACTTTCATGTCTGTTCATCCTCCCTCAATATCAGAGATTAACCCCTTTTTTTATTATCCGAAGCTGTATCTAGATTACCGGACAACCAATTACACAAACTCAATTTTGGAAATGATTCGGTTAAATGCCATGTGCTTCCTCGTGCTGGAGTGTAAGCTAATTTCCTCCTTATGCACGGACTCTATCTACTCTGAAATAGTCTGCTTGCGTAACTGGCAGGAGGGAGTCTTTGCGGAGCTCCGAGTAATACAAAAAGTTCCATTTGTGTTCTTGTTGCATGAATTATACATGTGGCAGTAGGTGAGGGCTTGTGCGTGGCAGGGGAGAGGGACAAAGACGGAAAGAGAGAGGGAGAGGTATGTATATATATAATATATATATATATATATATATATATATATATATATATATATATATATATAGAGAGAGAGAGAGAGAGAGAGAGAGGAGAGAGAGAGAGAGAGAGAGAAGAGAGAGAGAGAGAGAGAGAGAGAGAGAGACGCAGAGCGAGAAAGATATATATATTATATATATATAGATAGATAGATAGATAGATAGATAGATAGATAGATAGATAGATAGATAGGATAGATAGATAGATAGATAGATAGAGATAGATAGATAGATAGAGAGAGAGAGAGAGAGAGAGAGAGAGAGAGAGAGAGAGAGAGAGAGAGAGAGAGGGGGGAGGGAGGAGGGAGGGAGGGGGAGAGAGAGAGAGAGGAGCAGATAGACAGAGAAAGAGGAGAGAGAGACAGATGAAAAGGGGAATAGAAGGAGGGGAAGGAAGAGAGAGAATGAGAGAGAGAGAGAGAAGAGAGAACAGAGAGAGCCCATCAGAAAGAGAGAGAAAGAGAGACAGACAGAGATCGAGAGAGAGAGACCCAGAGCGCAGCAAGTGCAGCCGCCGGGCAGGATAACATTACAAGTCTCTCAAGTATTCATTCAGCCGCTTGCAACTCTGACATTTGTAGAACTGCTGTAGTCCGTTTCCTCAGGTAAGGGAGTCTATTGATCACGCAGAAGGACTTTGATCTTTCGTTTATAGGAGCAGCTGGCTATTAAATTAAGGTTCCGGGTTGGCAGTCGGTGGGGAGACTTGGGGCGACTTGTCTTGTGTTTCAGGCGATTAAGGCATATCAATAGGGGATGGGGTGAAGGGGGGGAAATGGGCAGGGTAAGGCAAGGTACATCAACAGGGGATGGGTGGAATGGGGAGGGTAAGGCAAGGCATATCAACAGGGGATGGGGTGAAGAGTGAAATGGGGAGGGTAAGACAAGGCATAGCAATATGGGTGGGGTGGGGAATGGGTATATGGGGGGAGTATGGGGAGGGTAAGGCAAGGCATAGCAATAGGGGTAGGGTGAAATGGGGAGGGTAAGGCAAGGCATATCAATAGGGGTGGGGGGGTGAATGATGGGGGGGAGGAAAAAGGGGGGGGAGGGGTGGGGGTGGGTAAGGCAGGGGAGGGTGATGGGGAGGTAAGGCAAGGCATATCACAGGGATGGGGTGGAGGGTGATGGGGAGGGTAGGCAAGGCATATCAACAGGGGATGGGGTGAAGGGGGGAGATGGGGAGGGTAAGGCAAGGCATATCAACAGGGGATGGGGTGAAGGGTGAAATGGGGAGGGTAAGGCAAGGCATATCAACAGGGGGTGGGGTGAAGGGGGGGGATGGGGAGGCTAAGGCAAGGCATATCAACAGGGGATGGGGTGAAGTGGGGAGGGTAAAGGCAAGGCATATCAACAGGGGATGGGGTGGAATGGGGAGGGTAAGGCAAGGCATATCAACAGGGGATGGGGTGGAATGGGGAGGGTAAGGCAAGGCATATCAACAGGGGATGGGATGAAGGGGAGGGTAAGGGAAGGCATATCAACAGGATGGGGTGAAGGGTGGAATGGGGAGGGTAAGGCAAGGCATATCAACAGGAGATGGGTGAAAATGGGGAGGGTAAGGCAAGGCATACAATAGGGGATGGGGTGAAATGGGGAGATGGGGAGGGTAGGAGGCATATAACAGGGGATGGGGTGAAGGGGGGAGATGGGGAGGGTAGGGCAGGCATATCACAGGGGATGGGGTGAAGTGGGGAAGGTAAGGCAAGGCATATCAACAGGGGATGGGGTGAAGGGTGAAATGGGGAGGGTAAGGCAAGGCATATCAACAGGATGGGGTGAAGGGTGGAGATGGGGAGGGTAAGGCAAGGCATATCAACAGGGGATGGGGTGAAGGGTGAAATGGGGGAGGGTAAGGCAAGGCATATCAACAGGGGGTGGGGTGAAGGGGGGATGGGGAGGCTAAGGCAAGGCATATCAACAGGGGATGGGGTGAAGTGGGGAGGGTAAGGCAAGGCATAGCAATAGGGGTGGGGTGGAATGGGAGGGTAAGGCAAGGCATATCAACCAGGGATGGGTGAAAATGGGGAGGGTAGGGTGGCATTCGGGGGGATGGGAGTGGAGGCGATTAAGGCATATCAATTAGGGGATGGTGTGAAGGGGGAGATGGGGAGGTGCAAGGCAATATCAATAGGGGTAAGGTGGGAGATGGGGAGGGTAATCAAGGCATATCAATAGGGGTGGGGTGAAGGGGAATGGGAGGGTAAGGCAAGGCATCATAGGGGATGGGGAAATGGGGAGGGTAAGGCAAGTCAAGGGAATGGGGAGGGTGAAATGGGGAGGGTAAGGCAAAGCATATCAACAGGGTAAGGGGGGATGGGGTGGGGTTGAAAAATGGGGAGGGTAAGGCAAGGCATATCAGGGTGAAATGGGGAGGGTAAGGCAAGGCATATCAACATAGGGTGCATAATTGGGGTATGGGGAGGTGCAAGGCATATCGGTGAAATGGGGAGGGTAAGGCAAGGCATATCAACAGGGGATGGGGTGAAGGGTGAAGGGGAGGTAAGGCAAAGCATATCAATAGGGATGGGGTATGGGAGGGTAAGGCAAGGCATATCAACAGGGGATGGGTGAAATGGGAGGGGGCAACATATGGGGAATGTAGGGGAATGGAAATTGGTATGTAAGCGCAAATATCATTGTTTTTTTATTTATTTATTTTATTATTACTTTTTTTTTTTTTTTTACCTGCGTGTACATATCCCACGAATGAATAAGCATGTATAAATCGGAAAAAAACGTAATCACGGCAGCAAACAAGGTGAAACAGAATACGAAATCAAGGAAAATAGAGCACAGAGGCTAACGCAAATATCACTACATAATATACACATGGACATAAAAAAAATTAAAAATAAAATAAAAACGGATAAATCAAAACCCAAAAAGATTCAACATATAAAACACATATCAGCAAGGGAATAGATAGATTAAAAGGTAGATATATTAATAAAATCAACATTATAGGTATATATACATATATATATATATATATATATATATATATATATATATATATATATATATATATATATATATATATATATATATATATATATATATATATATATATATATATATATATAAAAGGAACGAGAAAAAATGTATAATATTTTCCCCAGGCTACGACAAAAAAAAAAATATTTGATAAAGGAGGAGGAAAAGAGTAATAAATGGACAATAGTAAATAGTAAAATAGTAAACACAACTGGTGAAGGAAAGAGAAATGGAATAAAATAAAATGATTAGAATACATGATAATAAAGATGATGGGATAATGATAATGAGCATAATAATGAAAATAATACTGATAACAGCAATGCCAATAATCATGAGGAAAATAGCGATAATAATGATAATCATAATTACGATTACAATTACAAATATTTTTACCATGATTGCAATAATCAAAATAATTATAAAAATAGTCATGATGATAATAACAATAATGATTATGGCAGTAATGATTTTATTACCAATGACAATGATAATAACAATGACAATAATAATGATAATTGTAACGACAATAATGATGAGAGTAGTAATTATAATAAAGATAATGATAATGATGGTACTGATAATGATAACAATAGTAATGATAATGGTAATGGCAGTGATAATAATAATGATAATAATGATATTGATAATGACAATAAAAATTATAGTGATGATAATAATGGTAATGGAAGCAATAATCTGGATGATAAGGATAATAATAGAAATAATAATGTTAATGATGATAATAGTAATGATAATAATAATAATGATAATAATAATAATGATAATAATAATAAGAAGAAGAAGAATAAAAATGATAATGCGGCTGATAATCATTGTAACGATAATGAGAATGAGAATGATATCATCAGTAATAATGATAATAGTAATAATCGTAATATAATGATAGTAATAACAATAATAAGATAATGATAATAATAATAATGATAATAATAATAATTATTATTATGATACCAATGATAATGATGATGATAAGAACAATGATCGTAATAAAAAAAATAATGATAATAAGAATAACAATAATGGCAATAATGGAAATAATGATAATAAAGATAATGACAATAGTAGTAGTAGCAATGATGTTAGAAATAATGATAATAATATTAATGTTCATGGTGATATTAATAAAAATGATAATGATGATATATATTAATGATAATGATAATGAAAGTAATGAAAATGATAATGATAATAGGGATAATAATAATGCTGATGACGAATTGATTATAATGATAATGAGGATAATAATGATAATACTAATAATGATAATAATAATGATAATAGCAATAACATTAACAGCAATAATAATAACGATATTGATATTGATAATAATGATAGTAATGATAATGATAATAATAGTAATGGTAATGAAAGTAATGATTATAGCAATTATAATGATAATGTTGTTGATGATGATGATGATGAAGAGGATGAAGATGATGATAGTGATAATGATGATAATGACAAAAATAATGATAATAATGGTAATGATAATGATAATAATGATAATAACATAATTATTTAATAACAATGATAATAACAATAATTATTATAATAACAATAATAGTAATAATAATGATAAGGATGATAATAATAATAATAATAATGGTAACTATAATGGTGATTATGCTGATAATGAAAATAGAAATAATAACAATAATGATAATGATATCAATGCTAAAAATAAGAATTTTAATATTGTCAATAATAACAGAAACACTGATATTGATAATGATTATGATGATGATAACACTGATGATGCTAATGATGACAACAATTATGTTAACAACAGTGATAATAATTATAATAATGATAATAACAGTAATGATAATAAATGAATAAGTAGATAGATAGATAGAAAGGACGTCAAAGAATGACAGAAGTAAAGAGAGAAAGGGTGAGGGAGAGAGGGGGGGTACAGTTAGTCACAGAGAGAGCGGGAAGAAAGAGAAAAAGAGAAAGAGGATGACAGCGACAAATATATATAGAGAGTGTGTGTGTGTGTGTGTGTGTGTGTGTGTATATATATATATATATATATATATATATATATATATATATATATATATATATATATATATACATGTGTGTGTGTGTGTGTGAGAGAGAGAGAGAGAGAGAGAGAGAGAGAGAGAGAGAGAGAGAGAGAGAGAGAGAGAGAGAGAGAGAGAGAGAGAGAGAGAACAGAGAGAGAGAGAGAAAGAGAAGAAAGAGAGAAACGAAAAAGAGAAAGAGAAAGAGAACAAGAGAGAGAAGAGAGAGAGGGAGAGAGAGACCGCAATAACTGCCAAGGGTCGCCTGAAAGGTCCAGCAGCCATCTTACTGGACTTTAATATTCTCTACTTATAAAGCGAGCAAACAGCCGCTGTGATATATCATGGTCGGGAAAAATTTCACTTCCTTTGGGGCGTTTTATCTTCCCTTTGGTTGGCCTGAAGGAGTCGCTCGCTCGTGGCCCTCGAGCTCTTTTTTTTTTTTTTTTTTTTTTTTTTTTTTTTTTTTTAGGAGGGGGTTTTGCGTTTTTTTTTTTTGGTTTTTTTGTTTTGGGGGGGGTTGTTTGTGCGTTTTTTTTTTTTTTTTTGGTTTGTTTTGTTTTGGGGGGTGTTTGTGCGTTTTTTTTTTCTTTTTGGGGGGGGTTGTGCGTTTTTTTTTTTGGGGGTGTTTGTGCGTTTTTTTTTTTTTTTTTTTTTTTGCTTTGTTTTCTTTTTTTTTCTTTGTCTCTTCTGTCTGTCTGTGTTTTGTCTCTTTTATCTGCCTGTCTTTCTGTCTGTCTGCTCCCTTCCCCTTTTTTTCCTTTCCCTTCTCTCTCTTTCTCTTCCCTTTCTCCCTTCTCTCTTTCTCCTTCTTCCCGCTCTTCCTTCTCTCTTTCTCTCTTCTTTCTCTCTCTTCTTTCTTTCTCTCCTCTCTTCTCTCTCTCTCTCTCCTCTCTCTCTCTCTCTCTCTTCTCTCTCTCTCTCTCTCTCTCTCTCTCTCTCTCTCTCTCTCTCTCTTGCCTCTCCTTTCTCTCTCTCTCTCTTCTCTCTCTCTCTCTCTTGCCTCTTCTTTCACTCTCTCTCTCTATCTATCTATCTATCTATCTATCTATCTATCTATCTAATCTATCTCTGTTCTATCTCTCTCTATATATAGGTAAAGGATATGATGCAATTCTATGCTATATTTTGCGGTTTTATTGCTATTTGCCTTTTCATAGCAGCACTAAACGTTTATCCTAAATATTATCCTGGACATAATCTTTTTGGCTGTGTGGCCTTATCACTAGTATTTTTAGTATTTTTGTTATGATTATTGTTATCATCTTTTTTTTTTTTTTTTGACTATTATACCTATTACTCATAGGTATCATTGATGCAATCAGCTTATTACCGGTTTATCAAATGTTCTTTTATTATTGTTATGATTATTGTTGTTGATACAGTTTTCTTTTTCTTCTTTCTTCTGTCCACTCTCTCTTTTTTTTCTTTCCTCCTCTCTCTTTCTCTTTTTCTCTCCTCTCTCCCCCCCGCCCCCGTCTCTCCTCATCTCTCTCTCTCCTCTCTCTTCCTCTCCTCTCTCCTCATCTCTCTCTTTCCTCTCTCTCTCTATCTCTCTCTCTCTTCTCTCTCTTTCTCTCTTCTTTTCTCTCTCTTCCAGCAGCTCTCTCTCTCTCTCTCTCTCTCTCCTTTAGCATCAATCGTCGAGATTGCAATTGAATCTTATTAGATCTTATTAGTCTGATTGCAATCCCGGATGTTGGATCCATCTTTCTCATCTCCTTTATTCATCTATCCATCGCTCCTCATTCTTCTTTCTCCTCTGATTCCTGATTCATCATGAGTCAATCCCTCATTAGACATCATTCATGACTCACTGACATCACTCATTAGACGTTTATGAGTCATCGCGTGTCAACTCATATATCGTCACTCTTCCTCCTCACTCGCATTCAGCCTGTTCATTCACCAACCCATTCCATCAGTTATTCATCAATCGTCTACCATTGGGAAAAATTCTCACGTTCGATTACTCATAATTTTTACTCCGAGTTATTTCTCATACATGCTAGCTATTATCATCATTAATGAAAGTAAATGAGGGTCATCAAGTGTTCAAGAGTCTGAAATGGGGTATTGTCCTGTATTCTTAGATGTACTACGTAATAAAAAGAAAATAAGAGAAGAGAGGAAAAAGAGAAGGCGAGAGAGAGAGGGGGAAGAGGAGAGAGCGAGAGGAGGGACAGAGAGGGGGAGAGAGAGGAAGAAAAAAAAGAAAAGAAAGAAAATAACACGAAGAAGAAAAGAAAAGGAAGGAGAGGGAAAGAGACAAGAAAGGAAAACGAGATGAGAGAAGAGAGAGAGTCGAGTGAGTAGGCAGGAGAACGACCCTTGCAATGAAAGAAGAGCGGGCGATCAGAATAATTGGAAGAAACAGTGACAAGAAAAGAAAAAAGAAAGACACAGGAAGGACGGGCATGACGACGAAGAGAAATGAGAGAGGAGGAGAGAGAGAGGCTGAGGAGAGAGAGAGCGAGAAAAAAGGAATAGAACGAGATGGAGACGAGGACGAGGAAGAGTACGGGAGAGAGAGGTGAGGGTGGAGAGAAAGAGAGAGAGAGTGGGGAGAGAGAAAGAGAGAGAGCGAGAGAAAGAAAAAAGAGACGGAAAGAGATGAGAGATAATATGAGAAGTGATGAAGAAGTACAGAGAAACGAAGAGAGAAAAAGTCAAAGAAAGAAGAGAAAACGAAGAAGAAAGAAAAAGAAAGATAGAGAAAACGACGATAGAAATGATAAGAGAAGATTCCGAAAAAAAACGTAAAGAAAAAATAGAGAAAAAAGATCGAAAGAGAGGTAAGAGAGGAAAAAAAGATCAAAGAAAATAAAAGAAATAAGAAAAAGAGGAGAGAAAAAGAGAAAAGAGAAAGAAGAAGAAAGATGACATAAGGAAGAGAGATAAGACGAAAAAAAAGAAGAAAAGAGAGAGGATTAAGAAGAAAGAATGAAAGGTAGGAGAGAAAAGAGATAAGAGAGATGAAAAAGAAACAAAGGAGAGAGAGAATACGAAGAAGGAGAGAGAGAAGAAAAGAATGAAGAGGGGGCGAAGACAGAGAGAGTTATGCACAAGAAAGGGCAAAATAAATGAGGATACCAAATAAAAAGAGAAAAGGGAGATTTAAGAAAACATAAGAGCGGATAGGAAGAAAAGAGAAAATGCAAAGATATAAGAGATAAGCCAGTGGGAGAAAAGATGACAAGATGATCCAACGGAAGGAGAGATGAAATACAACAAAAAATGAAACAGGAAAGAAAAGAAGGCGACAGAGAGAAGAGGCGAGCCGTTCCTGTAAGTCCGACGGGGGATATCCGGTGGCGTTCTTCTAAGCCCGAGCGGATCGAAGCGACTCCACGCGGATTGCAAAATAACGGCGCGCGTTTATCTTTATATTTTGTTTCCACGCGAGACTGTGACAGCGACGAATAACGAAGCATTCTGACTCCTATAAAACTCGATGGATTTTTGTAACGTATTTCCCGGTGTGCAATATTGCCAGATTTCAGGCCTGGGTTATTATTATTATTTTTTTTTTCGTAATAACTAAATATCGGTGTTGCCATTCGAGGTCATGTCATAAGTCATCCATTTGCATAAATTGGATGCTTTTTATTTGTTTTCTTTTTTGTTATACTGATTTTGTTTATTCATGGCTATCATATATCCATTTTTAGATGAATACTATAACGCTGTTATATCTATATATGGAGGGAAACACGGTTAGATCAGGGAAAGGGTGAGAACTGAAAGAAAAATAAAATAGAATTAATGGACATGGAAAAAATAGATTTCATTGAATGCTCAACATGATTTCCTTGTTTATTTGTCTATTGTTTCCATTTCTAATTCACTTCTAGAATAAATATTTCGAAGCAATATTTCTGGTGAAGTGAGAAAGGCTTTTAGTGTATTTGTTTTGGTGTAAAGAAGAAACTGCGTTTGAAGGATAGACAGAATGTTGCACAATATTTGTTCTCTCTCTTTCTTTCTCTTCCTCTCTCTCCCTCTGTCTATCTATCTATCTATCTATCTCTCGCTCTGTCTCTGTCTCTATCTGTCTCTCCCTCTTTGTCTCTCTCCCTCCTCTCTCTCTCTCTCTCTCTCTCTCTCTCTCTCTCTCTCTCTCTCTCTCTCTCTCTCTCTCTCTCTCTCTCTCTC
>NW_020870619.1:347283-352283 GCF_003789085.1 Penaeus vannamei
ATCACGTATATATATAATATTATTATATTATATGCTAACCTGACCTCATTAATCTATAATACATTATACTAATATATATTTAGTATATATATATGTGTGTGTGTTGTGTGTGGTGTGTTGTATGTAAGCAACAACATGTTACACTATGACTTTGTGTGTGTTGTGTAGCATGTTGTTGTATGTCAGAATATTCAAGATATTACCATAAGATGTATCCAATGGATATAGAGATGTGTGGTGTGTGGTGTGTGCTGTGTGAGCTATTCTAGATTTGTGTGTTGCTATTACGTGGTATACATAATCTACATAACATACTGCTACATATATAACTATAGTAAGATATATTATATATATTATAGTTATATCATATACTATTAGTATATATTATAGATATATATATATAAGGTGATGTGTGTGTCATTGAATCCTTACTTCGTGTGTGGTGTGTGTGTGAGTGTAGTTGTGCTGTGTGGTGTGTGTGTGTCGTGTGTGTTGTGTGATATACATATCTACATATAGTTATAATAGTATATATATTATATATATTATATATATTATATATATATATATGTGTATACATATATAACAAATATTACATGATCTTAATACATAATACAATTATGATAATACATATTATAACATATCCTGTTACTTATCATACATATTATAACATACTATTTCATATAATCAGTAGCTTACTACATACTTATATGTATATAATATGATACTATATAGTATATTATATATTGTACCATACATACATGATCTATATAGTTATCTAATATATCATACTATTATATTTATCAATATTAAGATTATATGTATTCATATATACTACTTACAGCTATACATTAATACACAACACACACACACACACACCTACTACACACAACACAGCACCACACACACCCATCACACATATAATGTATATTCGTATGCTCGTATCAGTCTCATTAATGCACGCTAGCGTTATATCGATGCATGCAACTCCGTGAAACTGCTCATCTGTATCCTAACTCTCTATGGTCTACGAGTGATTACTCACGACCTCGCACAGCGGTAGTATATATTATATATATTTATGATTAGTATATACACAATAATTACATATATAAATTTACACTAATTACATACTCTATACATATTAAATAATATGCATATTATACATATTATACAATTAACATATCCATACATAATTTACAAATTTCATATATTCATACCTGTATACATAGTATACATATAATACTATATATATATTAGTTATATATACACGATATATAATATAATATATAGTATTGATGTCTATATATATACATATATATATAATATACTAGTATATATTATATGTTACATCATACATCATATATATACAAATATATATATATTTAGTATATATAATAGTATATTTGTATATATATATAAATTTATAATATATAATATAATATATATATGTATAATTATACATATCATACACACACACACACACACCACACACACACACACACCACACACACACACACACACACACACACACACACACAACACACCACACAGACACACACACACCACAGCATATATATCATAATTATACATATATAACTATTAATATAAAAGTTTATATCTATAGATATATACTATATATACCTTATTAATATATATATATATTTAGATATATTATACACATATTTTAGATATAATATTGCTTATTACATAATATACAAGCATATACATTATACATAGAGTAAGTATAATATCAGATATACAATATACTATTACTATAATATGTATGTATTTATATATATATAATATCTATATATTATAGTATCATATTATATATCATATATATATAATATATTATATATAATATAGATATATATATCAGCCTTTATAGTTGATATTAACACTATTACACACACACACGCCACACACACACACACACACACACACACACCACATATTATATTATACTAATATGATGATATATATATATATATATATATAATTATACTTACTATATACTATATATAGATCTAGATAGATAGATTAGAGATAGATAGATAAGATAGATAGAATAGATAGATAGATAGATAGTAGAATAGATATAGATCTAAATAAATAAATAAATATAATTATCTATAGTAGTAATATATATTATATATATTATATATTATTAGTAATATAATATGTGTGTGTGTTGGTGTTGTGTGTGTGTGCTGCTCCGTGTGGGTGTGTGTGTGTATATTATATTACATATCTACAACTTAACATATGTACATAATATATATATATATATTCTATAAATTAACGTATATTATATTATACTAATATATGTGTTGTGTGTGTGATGTGTGTGGTCACCACCTCCAATTATTAGATGCTAATTAAATTATCTCATAAAACAATGTGTGTGTTTGTGTAGTGTTGTGTGTAGTGGTGTGTGTGTTGTGTGTGTGTGGTGTGTGTGTGTGTTGTGTGTGTGGTGTGTGTGTATACCATATCTACATACTACTATTGTTACCTCAGATTATAATAACATTATATATATTATATTACTATGATATATATAGTATATATATACATAGCAGTAGTATATCATAATCATACATTAGTATATATATATCTATGCCATAAATATTACTATAAGTACATATATACATATGTTACATATGTTCAATATATACCATATCCTATATACATAGATAGTATATTATATATAATATATTTATATAATATATATTATATATATAGTATATATATGTAACATACCATACAAAATTATTATATATATATTAGCTTATATAATATATTATAGTAGTATATATATATATAATGGTATAATTATAGATAATATACATAATATATATATATCATACGCAACATAGCTATAACATACACACAGACACACACTACACAGCACACCACACACACACGAGCCAAACATATATAATTTAGGATGTATATAGGTATTATTACTATATTTATTATTAATACTGTTAATTATAATACTATTATATATATTCAGATTATTCACTATACACATATTTAATTACATACTATCTACATCGATCATATACCATACCATTAATACCATTAATTATAACATATATGCATATGATACAGATATCCAATACATATTATACTAACAGTACGATACACTATATATTCATTATATACATACATACATACATGAATTAGTTATATTATAATCAACTATGTACATATATATTCAGTATATATATTAGTGTACATACATACATTATTTATATATTATATTATAATGATTATGTTAATATATTATTATGTCCGTGTAATAGATAGTCTATATAGGAATATATATAGCTCATAGTTTATTATTAGTCGTTATACCTGTTGTCATATAAATATCAGCTTATACCATACAACACACCACACCACACATACACACACATCGGACAACACAACCACTTATATACATATAATAGTGATTATCTTATAGTAACCTATATTAGTTATACTAGATATTACAGGTATTAATTTTTTATATCTTCAAGTTATATATAGTATGATATGTAGATATATATATACATCACATTATTTATAATATGTATAGCATACTTATTACAATATATTATACTACTTAGTATACATATATATTGATATATTATAGTATACAGTAATAGTATATAGATCAGCATAGGTATTATATTATATAGTATTAAGATATATATAAAGTTATATAGATTATATATATGAAAGAGCGTGATGTATATTTATAACTGTAGGAGTTAGTAGATATAGGGTTATAGTGATATTATACTACTAATATATACTGATAGTATTATTATAGATTAATTTAGTATTTATAATATATACGCCGTTATATATGTATTTTAACATAATAGACACACACACACACACACACACGACCACACACACACACACACACACACCACACATATATATGTATATATGACCTATAATATATACGTATAGTTTTATATATATAGATAGATAATAGATAGACCTACGAGTAGAGTAGAGTAGCATAGATAATTAGATTGAGTAGATAGAGTAGATAGATAGATAGATAGATTAGATAGGATTAGTATTATAAGATATAGATTTATAGATATAGATTATAGATAGATAGCATAGCTAGGTAGTAGTATGGATAGATACTATATAATATCATACCATCTATATATATAGTTAAATATATAAATTCAATTAATTATTATATTATTATAGCTGTATAATTACTATATTATACACGTGTATTATTATATATATATTTTATATATTGGTGATACTTTGGTGGTTAGTATATTCATAAGAATGGTATGAGTGGTTATGTGACATTACTATTATATATATATTAATATATTTTAATTTCGTAGGTTACTTAATTATATGTTTATTATATAGATATATAATGAATTATTATATTATATACAATTTTTTATTACATATAATATATTATTAGTACTATATATATTATTTATCATATTAGATATTCTACAAAGTTATATATATACTTATATATCTATTACATATTTAGCATAATATTGTAATTTAGATGAGATAATATATATTATATATACATATACTATTATAATATATATATATTAATATACTATATATATTTATAATATATTGATCATATATATGCCATTTATATTATGATACCTATTTTATACTGGTATATATATCCACTACTATCATCCCTATTATTTATACGTATATATTATACATATACTAGTTTATATCTATTACTATATAACCATAACTATATATAATATCATATAGTAATACTACAAATCATGAAGTGTATATCATAATTTATATTTTTATATTCTTGTTATATTATCCCTACATATCATCAAATACTACTTATATAATTATATATATACATATTATATATACTATATATATTATTAGTATTTTATATATTATATATATCAAAA
Organism: Penaeus vannamei; assembly: GCF_003789085.1. Classification (NCBI taxonomy): domain Eukaryota; kingdom Metazoa; phylum Arthropoda; class Malacostraca; order Decapoda; family Penaeidae; genus Penaeus; species Penaeus vannamei. Next base: position 352,227 of record NW_020870619.1, read on the forward strand.
TATTATATATATATATATATATATATATATATATGATATATATTATATATTATATAA
>NW_020870619.1:357283-359783 GCF_003789085.1 Penaeus vannamei
GCCAATTTAAACGTGCGGCACAAAACCGTATTAGTGGCATCGAACACTGATAATGATCTTGGAAGGAAGGAAGGAGAAAGAGGGAGAAGGGAAAGTGGGAGAGGGAAGAAGGAGAAAGAGGGAAAGGAGAAAGTGGGAAAGGGAAGGAAGGAGAAAGTGGGAGAGGGAAGGAAGGAGAAAGAGGGAGATGGAAAGGGAAGGAAGGAGAAAGAGGAAGAGTTAAAGGGAAGGAAGGATAAGAGAGAGAAGGAGAGGGAAGAAAGGAGAAAGGGAGATGGAGAAGGAAGGAAGGAGAAAGAGGAAGAGTTAGAGGGAAGGAAGGAGAAAGAGGAGAGGGAGAGGGAAGGATATAATAATATCAGGATATATTTCAGATAAGGGTTATTTAAAGCCAGGTCAGGTAACTGAGGTCATGGAGTACTGGCCTGAATTCCCTCTTTTAATTCAAAAGAGAAATGAAGATTTCACTAATTGTAATAGCTTAATGGGAGATTCACTGAATCGAATTTCAAGTATTTTATACTTACTTGGGCATTATATTTATAGTTTCATGACGTTTACCTCATAAGGTTCTGGAACAACGCAGAGAGCATGAGCACTGTAGTAGGGAAGTGGGTCTATTTGTAATGCATTTCCTTTAAATTGCGCTCTGTATATCGCACCATTTTTCTGTGACGTAACGCTGTGAAAGGATGAATGAGACGAAAACTTTAATGTATCAGCATAGCTTAAACAATGACAGATTGGATACCACAGAAAGTCATATCAGTGAAAGTGTGACAGATATTTTAGTCTTATTGCGCAGTAACAAATACTTTGCTATGGTGATCCCTTGTTTTTTATGTATGTAGTTATATCACGGTACTAGAAAATCCATTACTTGCTGAATAATGAAATCATTTTCTCTCTCTCTCTCTCTCTCTCTCTCTCTCTCTCTCTCTCTCTCTCTCTCTCTCTCTCTCTCTCTCTCTCTCTCTCTCTCTCCTCTCTCTCTCTCTCTCTCTCTTATCGTCTTTCTCCCTCTCCTTCCTTACTTTCTTCCTTTCTCCTTCCATCCTTTCTTATCTCCTTCCTTCCCTTCCTTCTTCGCGTTCCATCTCCCATTCCCCCTCTCGCAGTCTCCCTCTCTTTCTCCTACCTCAATCCTCTTTATTTCAACCTTCTCTTTACCTCTCTACCTCCCTCCTCTCCTTCGTCCTTCTTTTCAAGCCTTTTCTTCATTCGCTCCACAGCCCCCCTACCCCTCTTTCCCCTTCTTTCGCTTCTTCCTCCCCCCTTCCCCCCCCTTTCAAGTCATCGCCGAGAACCCATTTTAGCGCTCAGCCTCTTCGCTTATGGTATGCAAAGTTGTTGGGAAGCCAGCTTGGTTTCAATGACATTATTGCGTACGAAAGGTTTTGAGGATAGCTTGATATCTGGTCCTGAGCAAGTACGACCAAAGGCACTACAAAGGCTCGCAAATCACCATCATTCAGACAACAACCTTGGTTCATCATGAAGAATTGGGCAGAACATGTTCAAGTCTTGTCTGGCAGAGAAGTTTACCTTGGTGTTGATGGATGTGCTAAGATCTCTGTGGTGAATAACCAAGTGTATTGACAACCCGCTGCCCACTTAGCCTGCAACAACCCTGAAGCAGATTCAAGATTGCGTTTACATATGTTCGATGTGAATAGTATGAGCTCCTTTGGTGACATTGTTGTGAGGGCATCTGACACAGCTATTCTGGTTATACTACTGTACCATTTACAAAGAGTTAACTCCAATATATGGATGGAGGTTGGAAAAAGAAAGACGGGAAATCGACGTTACACTAATGTCTCGGCAACAGCTGCTGAGATTGGGACAGAGTTTTGTGCAGCATAATACCAGCTTTCCGTGCATACAGTGGTTGTGATTACACTGCTTCAATCGTTGCTATACTCTGGAAGGATGATGGATTCCTCCAGGCACTCTCTGGACTAGCAACAGGACCCGTGAATGATGTCATTTGCAAAGTGATTGAGGATTACGCATGCACTCTGTATGGTGCTCGGAATATGGTTCCAAGCAACAAACATCGATTCAGAGTATTCGAGAAGACGTTCGGACCAAAGAGTGAATCACGACCACGTCAAAGGTTAAAGATAATAGATACAAGTGCCGTCCCTCCTCTCAAGGCTGTTCTGAAGCAGCGAGTTCTAAGAACAAACTTTGTTGCCTGAATGTGGAGTGCAGCTGCAGCAACCACATACCAAAGCGATCTGATTTGGGATGGGAACTGTTGGATGGTTCTTGTCATATTGTATGTTTCAATGGGCCACAAATGCCAAAATCTGTCGTGCCTGAAACTGCTTCGAATGACAGTGATGATAATACTAAAGATGACGATTACCTGAGTGATGACGATGAAGAGAGAGGCAAGTGGTTCCTAAACGGCCTAACACCACGTGACCGAGTTGGCCACTCGAACACTGAGCAGATCTGGATGGCATATGAAGTAAGGAACTCCTACACCCTT
>NW_020870619.1:362283-364783 GCF_003789085.1 Penaeus vannamei
TGTAATGATAATGATAACAATAATGATATTGACATTAATAATACAAATATAACCAGAAGCACTCAGAGAGAGCATACCTCCGCCAAGGCAATAATGTCACTCATGCTATAAAAAAATATTCACCTTTAGAGACACATTAAACACCTTTCTCACGTAAACATAACCTACTTAGCAGAGACAAGACAATAGTAATAGTGATGCAATTATTCCAAAAAAATCTGGGTCTGGACCACGATCCAAATCACCATCAAAATGTATTGGAATCTAAGACACACCTCACGTAAAATTCTCATAAAAATCCGTTCATAACTTTTTGAGTAATCCTGCTAATAAACGAACAAATAATATCCGGATTGCCACTACGATTTAATGGAATCTAGGTTAAGCGAAGATACACCTTTGGTAAAATCTATTCATAACTTTTTGAGTTATTTTGCTAACTATTTAAATTTATCCATAACTTTTTGAGTTATTCTGCCAACTAACTATTTAAATCTATTCATAGCCTTTTGAGTTATTCTGCTAACTAACAAACGAACAAACTATTTAAATTTATTCATAACTTTTTGTTATTCTGCTAACAAACTATCTAACCAATGCAACCGAAAACATATCCTCTTTGACGTAGATAAGAAGGATAATGATAATGATATTAATCAGTCTAGCTATAAGTTTGGGAATAATAATTATAACGACAATGATAATAATGATACAAGTAGTTACAATAATAATGAAAATCATAATAATAACAATGACAATAATAATAATGATAATGTTAACAATAATGATAATGATGATGATGATGATGATAATAATTATAATAACAATAATAGTGATGGCAAAGATAATGATAACTGATAATGATAACAATGGAAATCATAATGAAAATTATAATAATGATACAGCTTCTACTATTGCTACTGATAATAATAATAATAATAATAATAATAACGCTAATAAATAATAAAACAAAAAGTAATGTTAATTATGATAATGATAATAATGATAATAAGAAATAAATAAAGATAATGAATAATTAAAAAATAAAAAATAATAATTATTATAATAATAATATTAATAATGATAATAATAATAATAATAATAATGATAATAATGATTATAATAATAATAATAATAATAATAATAATAATAATAATAATAACTGATAATAGTAATAATAATGATAATCATAACAACAACAACAACAACAACAACAACAATGATAATAATAATAACAATATCAATAATGAATATGATAATGATAATAAGAATACAAATAGTGAAAATAATGATAAAACTAATAGTAATAATAAAAACAGTAATGATAGGGATAAAGATAAAAAAAATATATAATAATAATGGCAATAATGATAAGAAGACATGATAAATAAGTAAATAAGATAATAATAATAATTTTTTTTGTTATTATTATTTTTACTATTATCATAGTAATAAGAACAACAATAATAATAAGAACAATAATGATAGTAATAATGATAATGATAGTAATAATTCGTATCCTTACCATGCTTATCATGAACATTATCATTGTCAACATTATCATTGTTATTATCATATTCACATTTATTACAATCATTATTATTATCATATTTACTGCTATTGCTATTATCATCATTATTATCACCATTATTAATATTGATATTATCATTGTTATTATTGTTATCATTATTACTATTATCACCATAATCATTATTATCATTACCATTATTATTATCCTTATTATTATCATTACCATTATTATTATCATTATTATTATCATTACCATTATTATTATCATCATTATTATCATTACTATTATTATTAACATTATTATCATTACCATTATCATTATCATTAATATTGTTGCTGCCATCAGGAGGATTAGTACCATTGTCATTATCATTAAACTGATGGTAATAATAACCCTGCCCTTCACTTAAGGCTACGTAAAGATGAGACAATATGTTTCATTGTCGCCCAAAGCAGTTAGGTTCTCTAGAGGCGAACCATTACTAGAGGTTCGTGTCTGTTACCACTTGCTTCTCTCACTTCTGTGGGTTCTCCAAGATACATAAGCCAAGTGGGCCTCTGCACAGTCATCTCCCAGGGGTCTGTGACGGGTCCACTTGTTCCCCGGCTGGCACCATCTGTCTCTCTCCACTTAGGCACTTTCTGTACTGCCATTTCGCCACTTCATCGCCGATAGGAACGGGGTCTTACCGGTTGCCAGAATGAGTTTGGATGCTGACTTTCCTGTTCGGTAATGTCCTACTCGAAGTCCTCGCTTCCTTTTAGGGGAAGTTCTGTCACCGATGTCCTCCTCCAGTTGGTAAGTCTATGTGTGGAGTCAACTTAGCGAAGGACGCCGCTAACAGACCACCGGCGTTGCTATGGATGCTGACTTTCCTGTTCAGTAATGTCCTACCTCGCTTCCTTTTAGGGGAAGTTCTGTCACCGATGTCCTCCTCCAGTTGGTAATTCTGTGTGTGGAGTCAATTTA
>NW_020870619.1:387283-402283 GCF_003789085.1 Penaeus vannamei
AAGACAGAGAGAGAGAGTAAATCTGATAAAGAGCGAGCCATCGGGGACATCGAAGCAGAAAACAGAGAGATAGATAGATAAGGAAAGGATATCCTGTCAAATTTATCCTCGCTATTCCTTTGTCATATTTCCCCTTTTCTTTCTCCACTGCCTCTTGGAACAGATATTATTAATTAAGGCTTGCACCGACTCCGCGACCGACTCCACGACAATCAGCGAGAGCGACAAGTGAGGTTCGATTAAGCGAGGTTCGATAAGTGTGGTTTGAATATGAAGTTCGAAATTAAGGTTCGATAAGTGAGGTTCGATAAGTGACGTTCAATAAGTGAGGTTCGATAAGTGAGGTTCGATAAGTGAGGTTCGAAAGTGAGGTTCGATAAGCGAGGTTCGATAAGTGTGGTTCGAATGTGAGGTTCGATAAGTGAGGTTCATTAAGTGACGTTCAGTAAGTGATGTTCAATAAGTGAGGTTCGATAAATGAGATTCGAAAGCGAGGTTCGATAAATGAGATTCGAAAGCGAGGTTCGATAAGGGCGCGAGACTCAAGGATCGAGAATTCCCTCGCGTGTCGTAAAATGTGGATGGCAAGGGAACGATAAAAAAGAAAAAAAATATATACCTCGCCCTTTTTTCTTTTTTATCATCTTTCTGTTTTTTTTTTTGTGTGTCTTTTTCTTTTTGATTCTGTCATTTCGTTATTGTCCGTGCTGGTAATGTCATTATGATTACTATAGTTGTCTTAATTATCATTCTCAATCCTATCGCTTTTAGTTTAACGATAAATTGAGATAACATTTATAACATTTTCACATTTGTTCAAAACCCCATTAAAATTCCAAATACCAAAGTGTTAGCCAGTTTTGATATAATAAACATTTATATGGAAATGATATAATTACGGACTTTTTGGACGTTTTTAAAATGATGTTTTGGCTTAAATAAGGATTATTACAAAAAATACTCTACATAGTTACCAGACATGCGTTTTTATAAAAGTAAATAAATAATAATAATAATAATAATAATAATAATAATAATAATAATAATAATAATAATAATAATAATAATAATAATAATAAAAATAATAATAATGGGATTTCAATGGGTTTCGTTTTAGGACCTATTTCAGCATAAGCTTTTAATCGCTGTTATAAGAACAAATGACTGAATGATCACCCAACATATTTTAAACCCATCCATTACGCTAGTTATGTTGATGATACCTTATTGTTATTGAGGTTCCAAGATCATATTAATGAATTCTTAGATTGCCAAATGAACATAATTCATAAAATGTACTTGTGATATTGAGATTAATGCTTTCTTCCCCTTTTTAGATGTCAATATGTTCAGGAATTCAAATCATTCATTAGTTGACTCTATCGTAATCCAACTTACACTGATCTCACCACTAGATTTAATTCATATATCCCTAGTAAAAAAAAAATAATAATAATAATAATAATAATAATAAAATAAAAAATAATTGTTTATAAGGAAAACTGAAATCTTTATAAATATTTGTTTTTCTTAAAGTTACAAATCTCGTCAGAAGTATATTAAGGAAGAATGAGTTTCCCCTAAATTTCATAAAAAAAGAAAACGAGATGAATGTCTAGTCCCAGCAATTATAACTTGACTGTTCCTTAAGACACCACCCCTTTTAAATTAATATACTTTGTATTCATTGGTTTAATTGTTGAGAGGAAATTGACTAGTTTATTTAAAAAAAAAAACACTGGGAAACCTTGACATTGTATCTACGGCATCTTTGACCATTAGCAATCTATAAGGAAGAAATACTAAAACTTCTACGTTCTCAGTCATCTATAAATAGCCGTGCCGTGCGGTAGTTGTACTGCTGCTTACACTTGGCCAACCTTCAAAATCCTTTTAATGACAATGAGGAACATCAATGGTTCTCATATAAAAAAAACAAGAATTATAAACTCACTCGACCTATCAGATTTAATAGAAATCACTGTAAAACAGAAAACCATATTTCTATTTTGGAAACATGGCTACCTCTGCATTTGATTATTATCTTGATATTAGAGAAATTGACCAACATCGGGTCATTAGAATAAATATTTAAGTCTCCCCTGACTAGCACATAACTGTTTTCTTTGTTTCATAGAGTCTGGCTGGTTTGCTGTAAAACCGTCCACTCCCCTGCTACCAAACTCTATTCTTTATTTAGGAATGACAGTGGATTTGTAATTCCTTAACGTTTTAAATATTCATAGATACACTTAAATATAATACATCTTTAAAATCCTTGGATCTTAATATTTTACAATTCATGTAAATGGTGTTCTCAGTAACGAGGCTCTTTGTAGCAATTTTTTGTCCTAATTGCTATATAGTTGCGATGGAATTGAAACTTTCTGTATATGTGATATTTATAATAAATTGTAGTTTAATATTGTAATTGTGATAATAGATTTTGTACTTATATATATATATATTATATATTATTATTATATATATATATATATATATATATATAAATGTATATACATGTATACACATATATATTTTTTTTTCATCTTTTTTTGTTCTTAGATTGAAATCATTAGCCCTGAAACTGTTTTGATATGATTTTCATGCAATATTTTGTACTGGCAATTAAAAGAGTTGATTAAAAAATAATAATCTTGTCCGTCACATTGTATTAATTATTTAACTAGAAAATTTGATGATTGATATTTATCTCGTTTGGTGATCAAATATGAAAATGAATTCTGATTTCAAATTAGGTGCCTGAAGACCAGCGCCTTGGTTTTGTTTCAGCTGAAAAAATAAGTCTTGGCAACGTTATACATATAAAGGTATATATAATATATATATATATATATATATATATATATATATATATATATATATATATGGATACATTTATATATATATATATATATATATATATATATATATATATATGTGTGTGTGTGTGTGTGTGTGTGTGTGTGTGTGTGTGTGTGTATAATATATATATATATATATATATATATATATATTATATATATATATATATATATGTGTGTGTGTGTGTGTGTGTGTGTGTGTGTGTGTGTGTGTGTGTGTGTGTGTGTGTATTATTTATACCTATATGTGTGTGTATAATGTATAATATATACATCATACACATCACATACACACACACACACACACACACACACACACACACACACACACACACACACACACACATGCATATGACTACTTTGAATAGAAGTACTGAATGACCGGCGAGGTACTTGTATTGCTACAATATTGCAAAAATATTGTATTGGAAAAATTAAAAATGATCACAAAATGGTAGGTAAACTGGAGAAAAATGAACATTGGTTGTGATCACATAATGGTAGGCTTTACAGTGAAATCTCTCTTTGCAGTCGAAAGTAATTGATATTTTTTCAAGCATAAAGTACGTACGAACGGAATAAGAAAACATAAGTGTCTTAAGGAGATCGTATATTTTTTTCGATCCCCTTAAAGGTGAAGATTCCAGACTGATAATTAACTATAATACGACCTTATTGAGTTTACTGAGTTTGCACGAGCCTCCTCCTTACCCCCCCCCCCATTCAATAACTTAAGTCTCATCATGGGCGAATTTTAGAAAGCTTAAATGTCCCTCTTAGTATTTACTCTCTTTGTTTCTTTGTTTCATTTCCGTTTTTTCGAGAAGAGCTTTTGTCAGTTTGGATATATATCTCCTTGTCTTATTCTTTCTTACTGTATCCGATTCTTCGTTCAGTTTAATTGCAGCCGTTCCAGTTAAGAAGAAATTATGAAGCTATCATAAAATATTACTTTTTTTTCTCGCGCAGTAAATATAAGACTGCATTTCCTTTCCCGATTTAGAATTAATTTCTCTCTTCTCTCTTCTGTCTCTCTCTCTCTTCTCTCTCTCTCTCTCTCTCTCTCTCTCTCTCTCTCTCTCTCTCTCTCTCTCTCTCTCTCTCTCTCTCTCTCTCTCTCTCTCTCTCTCTCTCTCTCTCTCTCTCTCTCTCTCTCTCTCTCTCTCTCTCTCTCTCTCTGCTGGCTTGTGATATCCACTTCTGAACCTATCTGCTCGTTAATTCTTTCTTTCTACGATTCTAAGTCCTTGGCAGACCTCAGAGCACCGATGAACCAGCCACAAAGACGGTAAACAAGGCTATGAAAATTAATTAATTCCAAAAATTAAATATAATTTTAAAAAAATGAAAATATAACTCAGATCTCAATTTGCGGAAACGTAATCAATACATGTAACAGGTTTTTCATCCACAGTATTCGGTTCAAAATATCCAGGACAGCAGGAGAGTTATTTAGAGGTGTGGGGGAGGGGGTGGGGGGGGGGGGGAGGGGGATTCAGTGCCAGCCAGATAGGATCCACAGCGTATCCTCCAGGCACTGACCTTTATCAGCCGGAGTTCCCCATGCCAAGCAAGAGAAAAACTCCAATCTTCCAATCTTGCTCCAATCGCACTGCAGACGTATAATCAATAATATTCTGGTCGAGATCAGAAACCAGAATATAACTTGCGCATCATGTCAGTCTCTATGAGGAAAAAAAACAACAAATCTAAGAAATTCATAAACACCACTTACCATTTTCTTTGTGAAACGACAAGGATGAATTTGTTAATGTTATCAGTGAAAAAATAAATAAAAATAATAATACGCAATTATCATTTTGTTTCCCTTGCGCCAAGAGAGTTTGTCACGTGATGAAGCAATCCTAAAATCTCTGAAAGCCTGAAGAAAATTGTATTAAATTGTTGGTATTCTTGGACTATCCCATTTCATATTAAAAAAAAAAATTATTTGTTAATTATGAACGCCAGTAAAAATATCGAATAAAGCTAACCTTTGAACATTCCTCGGCCAAGCAACCCACGATTAAAACTGAATAAAAGCGATGAAGCTTCCAATTAATGTTCCCCTTTCATCGTGCCATTGTTTGCGTCCAGCCATTTATTCCAATAAAAAAATGCATCTTTTCATGGTTTCTCAAAGCTATACAAAAACAAATATCATATATAATACCATAATTACGAATAACACACAGCTAGGTGTATCCTGCTATTCATTGCAGGTATTTACATCAAGCACCACCATATTTGTTTTCGTTTTTTAAAGTATTAGTCTCTCACTGACGTCATTCAGTGTTTAAAAGGCAAATCTCTAGAATCTCCAGTTGATGACACTGTTAATCCCAGGCACTGCCATCTACTCCCACGTGTCTTTTCCATCCCCTCCTTCACCGCTCCGTCTTCCCTCCAGGTGACCGCCTCCTGGGCCTGGCGGCGAGCACGGGGCACACGGTTCACGAGGACGCTCTCACGCTGCTCTCCTGCGCGTCCCCATATCCGGTGCTGCTCCTGCTGGAGAAATCCGCGCAGGTATATTGTGAGCTTCAAAACAGGGGGTCTGACCACAGCACGGAAGACCTGGCTGTGGATTTCGCCGAGTCCAACGCTGGTGTGCACAAGAAAAGCCGAAATACTTTTTTTTATTTAGTCGAGCTGTACTAAGAAATGCGTTTATGAAAAATACGATGATGTTTAGTTAAACAGATAAACATGATACCGCCATACGTGCGTGTATATATTCTCAGTGAAAATCTGAGCGTATTTCTGCAGCAATCGAGAGGTGAAGTAACACGTTCTACATTATTAGAATCTTGACTGTGATTTGTACATACGCATTATGTATGCTTTGACTTAATGTTCTAAAATGCATAGGTTTTCTACACGCATTTTTTCTGTTTGTTTATGTATGCGGATTATCAATGCTGTTCCTGTTCCATGTTGCTATGTGTCTAGATTTTTAAAAGCTTTGCTATAATTTTTGACTTCTCCGTTTCATTTCATTTGTTACCTTCCCCTGTATGTATTTCTATTTGGATCATTTGAATTCATGAATTCCATGGATTTATTGTCTCTGAAATTTTATTAAAACATTATTGTCCATATATATGCATAATATGGTTGTCGACGAGTATGGAAATGTATGTATTGCCTGCAACTCAGCACTTTTAACACCGTGACCATAATGTCATTTATTCCCATCCACGCATCAATCTTTCATTCCTGTCCAACCATCTTTTCAGTTCCATTCTGCAGAACATTTTCTCCCTTTTCTTTGTTCATTTGGTTAAACCTTTTATATATAATGTTTGTTTCAATTTCGTCTCTTTTATTTCACCATTCTATCCTATTTTCAGTTTAACCTCGTATACGTTTTTTTAGCTAGCCACTCTGTTTCAATCTATGCTGTTCCCTCTATTTTTATCTTGCAGTTTATATTTATTTGCCCTCTGCCACCAGAGGCAGCGCGTGCATCATTTTCTGAAAAATCTCGCTTTTACCTGTCTCCATGATGCATAATGAATACGAAATACATCTAAATGTTGAATGCTTCAAAGAACACTTGTTAGTATGTGCAATATTTTGTAACATTATACGTCTCCTTCTCATTTTCTCTCTCTCTCGCTTATATATATATATATATATATATAATATATATATATATATATATATATATATATATATATATATATAATATATATGTGTGGTGTGTGTGTGTGTGTATGTATATATATGTATATATAATATATATGTGTTACACACACACACACACACACACACACACACACACACACACACACACACACACACACACACACACACACACACACACAGTGTCGTTTAAGTGAAAAAATCCCATTAAACCGTACCATAGTGCATTTTCTACATTACATGAAACGCCCGAAGAAGAAAAGAATAACCACTAATAAGTAGTGAAGTAAAGAAAAGGCGATTCGTTTTCAATTTATAAATATCAATTATAATTTCATGTAAATGTGTCGATTCATCTATTTTTTTCGATATACTTTTGAGAGATACCGATAAAAAAGATTCTGTTCTTGAATGGCTGAGGCGATACCGATACCAAGACACAGTAAATATATCGCCGATACATGTATTGCAGTACTGCCCATCTTTGTGTGTGTGTGTGTGTGTGTTTGTGTGTGTGTGTGTTTTTTGTGTGTGTGTGAGTGTGGTTTGTTTTGTATTTGTGGTGTGTGTGTTTGTTTGTTTTTGTGTGTGTATTTGTGTTGTGTGTGTGTGTGTGTGTGTGTGTGGTGTGTGTATGTGTGTGTTTGCGTGTGTGTGTGTGTGTGTATGTGTGATGCCGATACCAGTGCAAAAGTATCGATCGATCCGTATCGCCGATGCATGTATCGCGATACTGCCCATCTGTGTGTCAAGGACGTTTGTATTATCATTTTTGAAATGATATGTAAAGCTTTTATATCAATGGTGAGACTAGTCACACTCACTGCAAAGCTTTTAAGAATCGGTAATTTTAATTATTTGCAGTTTTCTGTCATTCATATCTTTTAACTTGAGTGAATTCTATAAATTATAATAATGTATACGTGTGTAATCATACATCGCTTAAATTTATATAACAATAATAAATAGCGTACGAACACATATAAAAGTGATCAAAAATAATCTGGGGAATTGTGGAAAACCATAATAAATTGAAGTAAAAACTATAACATGTTGAAGAATAAAAGAGTAAACGAGAGGGTAAGACTCCTGAATAATAAACGGGTGGGAGGTGTAGGCAAATGAAAAATAAATACGTGGATGAGAAATGGAGAAATGAAATGGAGTTTCTGGATTTGATATATCAATCATAAATGTGTAGGGCACATGTTCACGCCCGCATAGATGAAAGTGGGCGTTTTTCGATTCGGGCGGAGTTTTGGAATAGGTGCACGATTTAACGAGAATATTTTTTTTATCAATTAATTATGTGATTTTGTTGCGATGGAAAAAATACCGAGAGAAATGCTCCATTGACGAATTTACCACTCTGGCTGCCGGTTCATTTCGAAGTAATAATGTTGTGGTCGTACTCGGTGATATGTTGTGGCTGCAAGGAAATCGGCAAAGAGTTATACAATGATACACGGCGAATAACGCATATGGCGGGAACCCGGGCTTTGGGTTATTAGTTATTACTTATTAGAGTTGTCTGGCTATTAGTCAAGCCGCGCGACTTAGGGCCGTACTTCAAAAGTCTACCGCCACCACTGGCGCTGGCGCTCAAATGGCGGTGGACCAGTTTCGTACTTTAAAAACCCGAACTTGAACTCCTGCTGTTCCGACGCCCGGAACTGGCGTTGCATTATTGCAACCTGAGTGGCGGTGTTATACCTCTATTTTTATCTTGCAGTTTATATTTATTTGCCCTCTGCCACCAGAGGCAGTGCGTGCATCATTTTCTGAAAAATCTCGCTTTTACCTGTCTCCATGATGCATAATTACATTATTGGAATTATTATTATTTACCAGCATGAATGTGTCTTTATGGTGGCGTTTGACATTTTTTTTTTTTTTTTATCAAATATTTTTTACGCAATAATCAGGTTCTGTCCTTAAAAGCAAGAAGGCTTATTTTTTGGTCAGATTTATTTAAAGATTTCGTTTTTGTTTATAAAATAGAATATTTTTCGAAGACATTACATATTTTGGATTGTATCCCAGGGTGAGTCGTCAGCGAAAACGCTCCCCATATTTAAACCTTATTTATAATTTTTTTGTTTACTTGCAAACAATGGCGATTCTGATATATTTCAAAACGCTTTTCTTGATATAACGAACACGAAAATCACTTTTCATGGCCCAAAGCAATGCCGAAAAATTACTTGGTAGGCTGATACCTTCACATATGACTTTTGCAGCTGCTATCTATCTCTCCAGGTAGCAGAAATGGCAGAAACTTCAGCAGATATAGAAGAAATCAATCAGCTTGAAGAAATACACAACATAGCAGCAGTAACACAGCCTCCACGAGTGGTGTTAACAGAAAGAAATCATTGTTTTCTGAGCCTGAGTGAAGAAGAATTCGTCGCTCGATTCGGGATCTCGAAGAACAGCGTGAAATTTGTATTGAATGACATCCATTTACCTGAATTTCGCGACGGCAGTGGTTTGTAATGCGGTTTTATAATCATATATGTGATGTATGCTGTATGTACACAATATTTTGTCTTTGTATAATTATATATGTTAATTCACAAACACATGCAAACAAGCATGTACCTCCCTCCCTCTCTCTCTCTCTCTATCTATCTATCTATCTCTCTATCTATCTCTATCTCTCTATCTATCTCTTTCTGTCTCTATTTCTCTCTCTTTCTCTCATCTGTCTCTGTCTCTGTCTCTGTCTCTGTCTCTGTCTCTGTCTCTGTCTCTGTCTCTCTCTCTCTCTCTCTCTCTCTCTCTCTCTCTCTCTCTCTATCTATATATATATATATATATATATATATATATATATATATATATATATATATATATATATAAACTAAATATATAACTATAGATATAACTAATATACCTATATCTATCTATTTATCTATATAGTCATATAGTTATAGTTATATGTATATCGTTATGTGTAACTTGTATATATATATACAAGTATATATTATGAATAGACTAATGTGTTTACATTATTATAACAGCAATATTTTCCCTATTTATAAGCGCCCCTGCCCCCCCCCCCCACACACAAGGCTGTTCATTACTTTGAGATGGATGGCTACTGGCAGCTTGCAGTTGACAATTGCAGACGACTTTGGTGTATCACAACAGTTTGTCAGTAGATGCATCAAGGAAACTTTGTTGTCAATTGCTCGTACATTTAAACGTTATGTTGTATTTCCAGATAGGCTAGCCATTCGGGCTACCAATCGAAAATTTCAGGACACAGCAAATTTTCCTGGTGTAATTGTGGCAATCGACTGCACGCATATCCCAATTGAAAATCCTGGGCGGGAACGTGCAGAAAAATTCAGATGCCGAAAGGGATTTTTTTCCTTAAATGTTCAAGGTGTATGTGGCCCTAACCTTGAATTTCATAATATCGTTTGTCGGTGGCCCGGTTCTGTGCATGGTAGCAGAATTTTTACAAACAGTGACATGTGTATGAAACTGGAGCAAAGCCAGAATACAGGTCATATGCTAGGGGATTCTGCTTATCCTCTACGAGCATACCCAATGACACCAATAAGCAACCCTAACACAGACTCTAAAGTAAGGTATTATGCAGCACACGCCAAGACAAGAAATGTTATAGAGAGGACATTTGGTGTATGGAAGAGAAGGTTCAGAGTACTCTCTTCTCAGTTACGAACGAAACTGAATACGTCTATGTTGGCAATATGCAGTGCTGTTGTTTTACAGGAAAAGAGCAGCCATTGTCAGTAGTGTGTATTAAGTACACCATTTTTATAGATGCAAATAATTATTCGTGTATATTACATTTGATATTGTATAATGTTTTTTGGTGGGAGTTTTCTGTGCAAGATTTGTATAACCTTTTTGGTGCAAGATGTGGTTGTGAAGTGGCATGAGGACATGTATTTGTACATCGATGTACAAAGACAGTATAGTTTTAAAGGTTATGGGAATATATGTGTAATCTCTTAATATTAGGTGTGAACATACCAAAAATAAAACTGAAAAGAATTGAGACAAATGTTTTATTTACCGTCTTTTACTAAATGCAGATTCATATTCCTTTTTTTCTCCTAATATAATTTTTGGAGTTGTAACACTTCCAATTGTTTCTCATGACATTCCATTTGTTTTTCATGATATTCTCTTAAAAACTCCATTTGTGTTTTGTGAAATATTTCATCTAATTCCATTTTCTTTCTGCATCGAATTGCAGCTTCATGAAGAGCAGCGTCGTAAGCTGCATCTTTCTTTGCCTGTCTCTTTCTTTTCGGTGCTGTAGTCTGTGAGGAGTACGTAGGCCTAGCGCTTTCTTCCTCACAACTAGGCCCTTGGGCTGCTGCTTCCTCATCTGATGTGAAAGTCATCTCTGATAAAAACCAGGGTATCGCCATCTTTTGGTAGGTCTTGAACCACAGGTGGTGTGACAATCGGGGTTGGCCCAGGATTGCTATCAGCAAATGAATCTGAAATCAGAAAATGCAGACATCAGACAAGCACATTTGTGTAAAAATACATACACTTTCTATACCCCTCTACACACAGCTTATTGAAACAGTTTCATATATAAAACTATTGCTCTAAAGAAATAAAATTACCGGTAATGGCATTAGATTCAGCATGTATTCCAGCATCCGAATCACACATTCGCCAGTGGCTCCAATTCGCCTTCAATGAGCTGCAGCGCCTTGTGTGATGTTATCTAGAGACTGTGGTGGTGGACCTCCCCCAGTTTTCTTTATTTTCCGCTTATAGCATGAATAATGGTTCTTTGCTCTGTGGACATAAAAACACTAGTATTAATAAATATTAAACTATGGATGCATGTTTAATTTCTGTATAGGTCATTAAAGGTAAATCTGTATGCATTTAAGAATCATAATACAACTTACGATTTTCGAAGGGATTTCCAGACCTTTCTGACCTGGATGGGAGTTTTTCTACAGCCTGTTTTAGAAAAAATAAGATATTTGCAATGTCTTGCCAACAATGTGCTTTTTTGCAACTTTGCCAATACCTGATGACTTGTCATTTATTATCTCTATGTGATCTTTGACAATTTCGAGGAGGCACTCCTTTTCAAAAGTGCCAGTTGGTGCTGCTTTTGGCGCCATGTCCAAGCAGGAAGTGTCTACAGCCTTCAAATTTCGCGCCGATGTTATGTTTTCGTTCGCTTTATAGCAACAAATGTCTTGAAAGCTAGCGCTTCTCCTGGCGTTCGAGCGCCATCTGTGGAGCTCGACCGTCAGCGGCGGCGGTGGAGTTCCCTGGCGTTGCCTTGTCTTTAGAGTAAGGATTCGAGTCGCTCGTGAGCGTCAGACCACGAGCGCCGCCGTTCAAATGTTTTTAAAGTACGGCCCTTAAAGGAACGCGGGTTGCTTCAGGCTAACTGCGCACCAGCAGACGTGAGGCGACGGGATTTCAGCTGAAATTCATAACACGTGATCATTGCCTTGGCTCTGAAATCCCGGGTTGTGGCTGTCTGCTGCTTTGGTCATTTGTGCCAACTCATCATTGCCAATGACGCGTGCTGACCTGAGCCCCGACTTCGCTCAGGAACGGTAAGGCCAGCAGGTTTGCAGGTCGGCCAGACGTGTGCCCGCAGAATTACATTAAAAATTAGGATATTTAAGAAATGAGTATCACACTCCTGTTCTTGGTTCGCGAATGATTGTGGAAATAATCAAACAAGACACGTGAAATACTTGTCAAAGTCATCGAGAATTCATCCTGCCATAATGACTAGATTGAAGTGACAAGAACATTACCTTCACCGGGAAATCTGACCAAAATCCTTCACTTTTACCAAGCCAAGAGAGTGCTATCCACAAACCGAAATACATTATGTTAAGATTCATAGTTACCGTTACACCAAGATTCAAAGAGTTACCGTGTGACTTGATCTTATTCCTGAATACCCTTGACGAGAACAAAGTCATGCACGAGAGGTATTTCCATCCCCAAGTCACTGGGAACAAAGTTGCCTCATCCAAGTCGTGTTGACGAGGCCTGAGTATAGAATTCCTGGTGTCTAAATATACCATAGAGTTGAGATTTTTTTAAAATTCCCCATATATTCTATATGATTGTTTATTCCATGTGATTTCCTTATCTTTGCAAATCAACTTTTGTATAATAAAGTGATGTAGGCGTTCCTGTATGTCATGTAATTAATATGTGTTTCTAATGTAATATTTTGTATGTAGCAAATAATCAAATATGCTGTAAGTACAAAAATTATGCAGTCAGTATAATGTATTATGCTGTATATATGTAATATGCTGCATATATGATGTAACGCGCTGCGTACATACATAATGTAGGCCTAATATGCTAAGAGTATAATCAATTAAGCCGTATGTAGAATGAAAAATGTGTATTATAATGAAATGTGCTGCTTAAAATTAGGTTGCAGTGTGTAAATGAGATATACTGTATATTTAATGAAATATTGTTGCATGTATGTTAGAATATTTTCCAAATGTGATGAAATATGTCGTATAACTATGATGAAACATCTATAGGTATGAAATATGTTGCTTGTACAATGTAGCACATATGTCTAATGTCATACGTTGTATATATAATGAATTTTGCTGCATGTACAAAGAAATGTGTTTATATATAATGAAATGTTTTGCATGTATAATGAAATATCCTGCATGTATTAACGAAATATGCTGAATGAATTGACGAAATATGCTGCATGTATTCATGAAATATGCAAACTGAATTAATGAAATATGCTGCAAGTATCAATGAAACAGTAAGTACATCTTATCATACACATATATGTCATTATACAGTCATATATTACATAATACATTTAATTTCCATAAAAAATATACACATTATTCGTACCAATATTTCATTACATAGCACTCATATAATAATACACAAATTTCATCAAACATACACAAGTTTATTAATCATACACATGTTCAATTATTCATACGTGAATTCTTTTTATTCATACACAAATGCCATTGTACATACATACATTTCTCCATACATATATTTCGGATGGAGACTGTGATAGTGCTTTCCTCGACGATCTGAGTCCAGTGTAAAAATAAAGTCGATGAAGAGACTGTAACCAAAGACGGAATGCAATAATGTTGAATGTTAACAGAGTCTCGCTGTCCTCTTAGTTGTTCTGAGAATGTAATGCAAAACGTTCCATCCTTCCTCACAACATATCTACAAACATCAGCTTTTCATTATATGTGTATTTCTTCATTATACTTGTAGCAGTTTTCATGAAAATTCGTGATTTTCAATGTACATATATATATATATATATATATATATATATATATATATATATATATATATATATATATATATATATATATATAACACACACACACACACACACACACACACACACACACACTCACACTCACACTCACACTCACACTCACACTCACACTCACACTCACACACCACACACACACACACAACACACACACACACACACACACACACACACACACACACACACACACAGCAACACGTTTGATTATCACTACACTGCGTTTTATTACCTATATAGAGCATAACTTTTTAAAAAATATTGTTATAAGATTTATCAGCCATTATATGTTGAAGCAGCCTTGTTCCCAGTGACTTTCGTAAGGAATTAGTGCAACTATGATTTGCACGAAGAGGAAGGCACGCTGAAGCTACAATCAATATATAATGTAAATTCAAAAATACGTATCAGATCTCACCATTCTACCTCTATGATATTATATTTCATGTAAATAATGTGATTGTAGGGTCGTTGGATTTGGAAGATACGGGAATATCTACAATAAATATAAGGAAACCCAATTAACCCAACTTTTAAGTACATTTTTAGAAATGTATTGTTATAAATAACCTTCATCATCCAGCAATCATCTTGGTATTAGCTCAAGAAATGAATCTTGACAGCCTTCCCCTGTAAGTGATGCAAATGGAAGACCGAGTCACAAGTTTGATTTTGAATAAAAAACATTTCCTTGAGCGTAAAAATATTCCACTGCAAAGCCAAAGCTAATACTACACGTTTTGCAATCATCCATTCAATGAAAACTAAAGATTAACTGGCTTACTTCGTTTATAAAAATAGAAGTTAATAAATGGGTTATTTTTGTTCTACCAGGCATGCTCTTCGTTACAACTACGTTTTTCGTATCATATAAAATGTTTTTTTACGCTACGTTTACATCGAAACTGCTGCTAGATGTACAAAAGTGGGACCCAGCAAATGTACCGAGATGTAATTGTACAACTGTACACATAGTAAAATCTCTTGTGCATACAGCAATTTCATTAAACATGCAACGCATTTGGATGTGTATATATAGTACATTCCATTATGCATGCAGATTTCATTATAAGTACAACACATTTTATTGTACATAAAGAACATTGTTTTACATATACCATATTTTATACCACATACCACACATAACACATTTCA
>NW_020870619.1:409783-422283 GCF_003789085.1 Penaeus vannamei
TTGTGTAAACTGCAAATTGCTGTATAATGAAAACCGGTTATATGTTTACTGAAGATTGATGCATCTAAACTGGGAAATAGCTGCAAACATTAAATGTAGAATGGAAAGTTCCCGCATTTATAATGACTGTATCATGGAAATTCGCCGAATATATAATGACAAACTGACGCATTCGTGATGAAAAAAATGCCACTAAATGAATATATAATGAACATTTGTTGTGCGAATACCGAATGGACAAGTTGCGCGTATACCGAATGGACAATGAATATAGAAAATGGAAAATTGCCCCATCTATAATGAATCTATAAGAAGAAATTACCGCATGTACAATCGATGTGAAATGAATGCATAAGAAGAAATAGCGGTATGCATAATGGATGTATAATGTAAAATTCCCGTATGTATAATGAATGTAAAACAAGAAAATGCAACGCGTATAATGAAATACGACCTCAATGATAATGAAAAGTTGCCTCACATATAATAAAAACCGGTATATTTATTGAAATGCTCTGTATGAAGAATGTTTTGCTTTTATTCCTCGGGCAGCCATAATGAGCCACTCTTTATAACCCGTTCGTTGATGTTAGAGGAATAACCTACGATGATATAGTGTAAATGTCAGGATAAATGTTACATAATAGACTGGTTAACAACAAAAAGCTTCTTTAATGTCTGGTAAACAAACAACTTCTTCATCGTCTTCCGTCTGGTAAACAAACAACTTCTTCATCGTCTTCCGTCTGGTAAACAAATAACTTTTCAAATGTCTTCCGTCTGGTAAATAAACAAGAGCTAGCTTAACATAGCTTTTTGTTAATCAGGCTACGAGGGAAAAAACGACTAGTTAACTATTTCTAATCCATGGCAAATGCAAAATCTGGATTATTAATACAAAAATCATATTTTATGTCAACCTACACATATTAGTCCTTGATCAAGTATAAGGCATTAAACATTCAGATGTAATGAAATATACTGTGGATGGAACTTTTATATTTATTCATTGGTTATCTACGTTGACAGCGAGACAATTCTGACATCTATCTCTTTCTTTGATGTAAATGAAACCTGCATGGAATGGAATAGTTCACTGTATTCCCCGAACAATATCCATAACCATTTGGACAGTGATGTATTGCAGGTGTCTCGATAACCAACGTCACGTCCAAATCCCCTTTAAAGTAGTCTGTCTGGTACACTGCCTTAATAACTGGCCAAGTGGTAGTCATGGTGGTAGTCAAATATGTATGTGAAGGGCCTGGAGACATCAGTTGCAGTGTACGTTGCTGACTGTATTATAGTTGGAAACAATATATCTTCAGGACCTATGCTCGATATAGCTGTCGCCATAATTGTTACATCTTTTGCTCTTCAATTTCAGCAGTCGAGTGTGTGATACTGATGCTTTGGGGATGAAAGCTGGTATGAGTGTTAGGGAGATTCTTCTCTAATATTCAGCTCTGTAGTGTAACGTGTGGAGGAAGGTAGCTGTAGAGCCTGATATTGAGACAGCGTTTCCGTGTGAGTGAGTGTAAGGGGCACAATCCACACTGGTAGATTTTATATCCAATGGGTTGTGGTCGAGAAAGTGGAGATAATTTACAGTCTAGGATTTGCCAAATCACCGAGAAAAATTCGTCTTGACTTGGTTTCACGGGAAGGTTTGGCTAAAATCCTTCACTTTTCGCAAGAAAAGTATAACAGACACAAAATATAAGTAAATAGAAAATAGTGTTGCGTGAACAATGGTGTGACTTTATACTATGTTTAACACAGCCATATATGTAAGTTCCACATGTCGAGCTAATTGCATTTTAATAAGATTGAGAATAAGGGTACCTTAACATGGCAATGTTGAAGAAGCTTAATGATAAGAAATATTCAAAGTACATTTATTAAAGACTGAACATGTTTCCTTATTATGCGGAAATTAGTGCCCTCATATATTTTCAATCCATTTCTTTATGGAATAAGATAAAGGGAAAGTCAGTGGTAATTATATATGTAATATTATTAGTATACTCATTAAAATTATATGTTAATATCTTACTACCACCATTGTCCTCGTGCTAATTACTGCAGCAACGGCAAAAGGAGGGAATAGAACAAAAGTGATTTTTTCATTTGGTTTTCTTAAGGATTGTACCCTCTGAAAATTGATTTTTTTTCGAATTTCGTCTTACTCCATCTTCTGAAACCAATTTTCACTGACCAGCGTTTTACGAAGTCAGAATAGCAGTCATCATAACCCGTCTGTGATCAAGTCCGGTCAGACTTGAATAAAATGCGAACTTTCCCTTGTTTCAAAGTGTACACATATGCCCTGTTCATGTTCCCTATCGTTGTATTAGTTTAAAAAGTAATAAGTCTAGTGTGTATATCTTTTCCCTATATGCAAATGCACCTTCTGTATGGACACCCCATGGATGACAATAATCCGTTAACGCCAATAACATTCAACAATTCATTACGTCATCACGCTATTTACCATTCTTTGTCTCTCTCTCTCTTCCACTTCACCGTTTTACTGTACATCTAACCCTTCCCTTTCGTTTAATCTCTAACTTCTTTCCATATTTTAGAATTTTTACCTGTCCTACTGTCTTTTCCTTTCTCGTTCTTTTACACTCCCTCTGTATATTCCCCGACTCTGCGTGCTTCAACCTTGTTCACTATGTTGTATATATTTCTCTGTTGAATCTTTCTGTTTCCACACATTCCCTCTATTTTCCCGAATTTGATTCCTTTTGCTGTTTGTTAGCTCCTCTCTTTGAGCATTCAGACAGTACTTGGAGATGAAATATTCCATAATTGAGAACTCGTATTCTTAGGTCGGTCATGTTATTCTGAGACATGGTTTTAGACACGAAATGAGAGAATGAATAGCTTTTATGAACCTTTTCTTTCTGATAGAACATACTCTGGTTTACGTGCACTGAACATTAGTCATGTATGATGTATTAATCAAGTATTATGTATTAAATATCATTCTGTATTTATTAATTGTTTATTAAACATGATTGTATATTATTCATCACCGAGGAAACTTTATCTCGACATATTTTCACAGGAAGGTATGGCTGAGTTTCCTCGCTTATTATATAACATTAAACTTATACTGATTATGTTAAAATGTTTCCGTCCTGGGATATGCTTACCAATGGTGTAACTTCGTGTAATATATATATATATATATATATAATATATATATATATATATATATATATATATATATATATATATATATATATATATACATATATATATATATATATATTATATATACATATACATATACACATACATATTTATATATATATATATATATATATATATATATATATATATATATATATATTTGTATGTATGCGTATGGATATATATTAACGTCCACAAAACACAGATCAATTGTATGTATGTATATTTTTATCAGTACATAGACACACACACATATAGATATAGATATAGATATTACGTATATAATATGTATATTATGTATATATATATATATATATATATATATATATATATATATATATATATATGCTGTGTGTGTGTGTGTGTGTGTGTGTGTACACACCCACACACGCACGCACGCACGCGCGCACACACACACACACACACACACACACACACACACACACACACACACACACACACACACACACACATTTTAAGTTTGCGAATAAAGATAGTTGTGAAATATAAGAAATAGATAAATTAACGTTTGACAATCAATCAAAAGGGTTTTCAAATGTTTTCCAATCATAGTCGATCCACAATTATCTTCAAATCTGTCGCGTATGGACTGTCTTTAAAACTACAATGCAAATTTACTCATATTTGAAGATGATTTTGGATCGAATCTGATAAAAAAAAAAAAAAAAACTTGGAATACCCTTTTGATTGATTGTCAAACGATAATTTAGTCGTATTTTTAATATTGTTCAGGTATTTTCTGTTCACAAACGTATGGAGTGTCTTCATTTTTGTCCCTACGCATAAAGACTGTCTTAAGTTTGTATTTATGCAAACTTTCCTCTGTTGAAGTTTATTCCGCTTGGAAATGATAAGAAAAACTTTTGATGAATTATCAAACGTTGATTGAGCCGTCTCCTACGTTTTTATTGGTTTTATTTATTTAAAAAAAAAAAAAAAAAAAAAAAAAAAAAAAACGCCTGCTTTTTCAACTGATGTAATGGCAATAAACGTAGGTATGCCATATCATATTTAAATATACTACATGTGTCGTATTACCGTTGTGATATCAATAAAATTTATCACCATATGTACCATATATTATTATTATAATAGTCTATCAAAATAAGGTCTATAACGATTTACATATTAATTATATTACCAACATTAACGTTGAGATGTGGCAACAGCGCAAATCAGAGACAAAATAGCATCGAACAGCCTTAAGGCCCTATCAAAAGCATCACTTTTTCCGTCAATTTTTGCGTTTCCGTCAGAATTTGAGGCGGAAAGTTCATTCGGAAACGAAAAAAAAAAAACTACGAAAAAGGTGAGATAGTGTGATAGTGCCTCTGGTTTATTTTCTCTCCGTTTTTACCGTTTCTCTCCATTCTCTTTCTCTTTTCCACCTTACTTATCAGTCCTCTTTACCACTGGAAGAATTCCGAAACTGGCATCTTACATTCCTCGTATCAACAGCTACTCTCTTGTTTAAATTTATTTTTGGAAGTTCAGAAAATAAATAAATAAATAAGAAAAAGAAAGAAGAACGGTAGGAACAATTTATATTTCTAAGGATGAGAAGAACTTACTAAACTGTAGCTTTATTTTCTATTAAACCATAGTATATAATATTTTGACACTTGTAGATAATCGTATTGACAAAAAACAGGGAGATTTAAAAAATGTTTTCTTATAGCCAATTAATATATATTGTGTTTAGTGTTTTTTTCTGTTGTTTTACGTAACATGAACTTTTCGAAATAGATGTGTAAATATTATTGACTAAAAATATATATATATATTATTCTACCGTGTCATGTTGTTTCATCAAGTGCGTTCATCTTTTCAAATATTTATTTCTGTATTTTAGCTTTGATTCTTATATTTTATTCTAATTATCTAATTGTGACATGAAAAAAAAACGAAAGGAAAAAATGGACATGATGCACCTTGCGAATACCGTTAAGACATTTATTGATAGATTTTTATTAACATATATCATGTTAACATTTTAATCCCACAAGGTATTCGCCGCTAATGACAGCTGTTGATAATAGATGATTTAAGATAATCCATCAATCTTCAGAAACATTTTTGAAGTGCTTGCTATTAGTCTTACTGATATAATTATCAGGTTTATTAATTTACGTCATATGTATAATCTTTTTGTTACTAGTTCATGCTTCATGGAATTCTGCTTTCAGGTACAATGAGTGTTTTGAGGTCAGGTGTTGGAAAGAAACCCTTTTCATGCTGGCCACGAGTAGGGAATCATGTTGACTGTGGATTTATTTTTAGCTTCATCATTGTATACCTTTATGAAAGACACACGCACTCACACTCATACTCACACTCACACTCTCACACACTCATACTCATACTCATACTCACTCACACACACCACACACCACACACACACACACACACACACACACACACACACACACACACACACACACACACACACACACACACACACACATGTCGAGAGAGAGGAAAAGGAAGAGAGGGGTCAGCAATCTTAGAAGCTTAGTTCGAAAGGAAGAGAACTCCAAACTAAAACATATTTTGATTGGGATGATTAAGAAAGGTAATTTGAGACGAAAAGGGTTAAAACATCCCCTTAAAACAAGCCATTCATATTTGTGGAAAGTGAAATTCACTTACTGTTATTCAAGGAAATAAATAGCACAGTTTTCTTCACGTATTTACAGCGAATAGGAGCCATTGTTATTCGTAAACGTATACCATTTGCCTGTCTTCTTGTCGAGGAGAAAAGAAAAAACAATTTAGAACGATTTTCAAATGATTAATCCTTACGGTTCCCACGGATTTTAGATATCAATTGACCCTTTAAAACAGGAATATTTTGGGCATTTTCCCAACTTCTGCTGACGTTAAACAATTGATTCCCAGAGATTTTAGGAATCAATTAACCTTTTGAAACGAATATTTTTAACCTATTTTACCAACTTCTACTGACATTAAACAATTGATTCCCAGGGATTTTAGGAAACAATTAACCTTTTGAAACAGGAATATTTTTAACCTATTTTAGCAACTTCTACTGAACACTAACTCCGTCCACCGGAAACCCAAGAGAAATTCGCGTCCGAAGCACAACGATAAATGTCTGGATCAGGAAGTAGACCCAGAGGAACAGTTTTTGCCCGATCTCGAACGACCAGCAACGGAGGTCACTTTGCGGGGAGAAAGACTCTTCGGAGACTGACAAATCGGAGGTTCTGGTACGGAAAAGAACATTTGGAAAGCGCTATTCTTGATATTTGAAAGAGGTCGAGGGCGTAAATTACATTGGGAAGAAATGATTTACATTGTTAAAAAGTACGAAAGTGGGGTACGTAGTACCTCGTAAAATAATTTACCATCGTTGAAGTTTGTGATCGTATATTAACTCATAAGATTGTTTAGCATCGTTGATCCATATTATTACTCGTGTTATCCTTATTGTAATTATTATCCTTATCATCACCGCCATAATCATTATTATTACTTTCGTCGTAATGGCAAATGGAGTCTATAAAAAAAAAAAAAAAATCACTCGTTACATCATATCCGCCATCTCTGAGAACGATAATTCATCAAATTTTCTCGTGTTCAGTATGCATTCCTGGAATCTTTTATCAATGTTCCACTCATCCATTCTGATTGAGAGCCACTACTGGTATGCCTACATTTTCATATTATTATTGTTATTTTATCTACTTAACCATAGCCATTGGGAGAGTAATGTACGGTAGATGTGTCGATAAACGTTGTCACATAAGCAAGTTCATTCATGTTTTATCCGGTAAAATGTCTTGAGGCTTTGTTAAGGGTAAGTCAGGGTCACAGTAAAAATGCAAATGGATCTGAAGACACAAACCTGAATGTGTGTTGCTGTGGTTGTCATCGAGAAGGTAAACCGATACTGTTACAACCCTCGACATAGTTTTCCTCACCTCTTGGGGCCACGCGTGCTTCGACATACGTAGTACATGCAGATGGTTCCGGGTTCATAGCGGGTAAGAGTCCAGTATTAATTAAGTATTAATTAGTATTATTATTCACTCTAATTCTTTCATTTATCTAATTCTTCTCTTTTCATCTTCGGCTCCGTTACGCTGTATTGTAATGGCAACGGTTCTGACTTACAATTGTCGAAGCCACCGAGGTCAATTCATTATGCCTTGCTTTCACTAATAATGGTTATATCCCTTTGGTTTTGCCAAGTAAAGACAAGGCTGTCCACATATTTTAAGATTTTTTTTATGAATACACATTTCCTAAATCCTAAACGTGTTGTCTTATCATTAACGTATATGGAAATAATTTCATTGTCATTTTATATGAACAACTTAACAATAACGTTATCCATGGTAACATTTTCAGTAATATTGTATTTAGTGATCAGAGTATTAGCAATTGCAATGGTCAGAGGAAGAACAAGAAAACACACGAATATGCTGAAGACCTTTGCGATATATTGCTTCTTCAGGACAGAAAGTGGGATATAGCGAAAAGGCCTTCGGTTTATTCGTGTATTTTCTTATTCTTCCCTTCGTTGTTCCTTTTGAAATTTGTTCGACATGAATGAGTGATGTCATATATAATTATATAATTATTTGACATCAGTGTATTGCAAGTATAATGAGTCTATTATATGCATGATGAAGTGTGCTGTGTATATGGTGGGTATTACCGTAATCAAGTATAATGCATTAATCATATACCATATTTAAGGTATTATCATTAATGTATAAACCAGTGGAATGAGTATTAACATTAATTATTTATAGAACAATAATAATAAATCTAGTATAATGCATTACTCAATAACCAGTCTTTAAAACAATATACTGACTCTTAGTGACGCCAAATGATCATTTTTGAAGTATGGTATATTAAAAAAACATGCATATAGTCTATGCATATGTTATATCTGCACAGTATATTATATGCATATATTTGATTCTATTCACAAAAAATATAGATAAAGCAATCTATACTAAAGAATACTTATTCATACAACTTTCTAACTTTACATGACGCTTAACCATACTATGCCATATTAAGGTATATATACAGCATATTTCAGATTACACACAGCACATTTACTTTAAATTATCCAAAAGGCGTATTTAGCATTTCATTTTATACAAGGCACACTTGATGTCACCCAAAAAAAGAAAAAAAACAACTTTAATGTTTGACCTATGTGGCTGTTTATTCAGAAAGAAATTATCTTTAAGAAAATTCATAAGAAACCAGGCGAAATTACTGGAATAATATCTGGACGGTTGCTACATTAAGGTTAAAATACATTGTATTTACTGATACACTTTTAAATTTTAAGAACTCTAAGGTATATCTGGTATATGTTATGTGTGTTAGATGGTATCATAGATCAATTAGGTAATGGGAAAAGTTTATAATGCATTTATAATTAATGTTTGTAAGGCTAGATTGTTCCGTCATCGAAAGTTGCAAATTATTATTCAGAGAATAGGGGAGGAATGTAAGGTAAAGAGAAAGGAAAGCATGGCCTTACCCTTCAATTAAGATGTGAGATCTGTCTTGAATTAGATGAAATATTCCATAAATCCCTACAACGCACCAGAAAATGTTTTTCCAAAAGGGAAATATGTTTAAAGGTGAAATTCTGCCTTCAACGAGGGCGGGAAGAGAAATACAACCATCCTTCTCATTTCTTCCTTTTGCCGTTGTGATCATAGTGATGATGATCTGATGATGAAAATAATAATGATTCTACCAGTACTTATCGAGATAATGATAACAGTAACAATATTCATATCGTTATTATTATCACGAAATGTAACAACTGCGAATTATTTTTAGGAGTAGGGAGTACTTCCGATCCCAAGGTCTTCATACATGTCAATAACTTGTTCTTGATGTCTTGAAGTCCTCATGTTGATTGTCGAAGCTGTAGCTGTTCGCCCCAAGGTTGTTAGCACTAGATTTTAATGGTCTAAATCGAGATTGGTTTTGGACCAGAATTTTCTTCCTCTCAGAACCTGTGTTCTTTGGCATTTAGTCTCATAACTGCCCCCCCCCCCTCTTCCTCCCTGCCTCTCACTCTTTCCCTTTTTCTCTCTTACTTCCACTCTTATTCTCTCTTTCTATCTCAATCTTTCTTTTCTCTTGACTTTTCTCGTGAATATGATACAAATAATAAATGTTAAACCCGAGATACGTTAATAGTTAACGGGCTTCATGATTCCCTACTCAAGGCCAATCTCTCTCTCTCTCTCTCTCTCTCTCTCTTCTCTCTCTCTCTTCTCTCTCTCTCTCTCTCTCTCTCTCTCGTCTCCCTCTCTCTCTCTCTCTCTCTCTCTCTCTCTTCTCTCTCTCTCTCTCTCTCTCTCTCTCTCTCTCTCTCTCTCTCTCTCTCTTAGATTTCCATGATTCCCCATTGTGGCTCGTATGGAATTATCTTCAATAAAAAAAAATCTATTATCTATTTTTATATGTTTTAACATTACTGTCAAAAAAAATATTTTTTTCTCAGATCATATTCAGAAAAAAAGTGTTGAACATTTACATTCAATTATATTTTTTCATGAGGCATACCAACATACTAACACTAAATAGTACATATGACGAACCTATATGAATATGCCAGGCAGTTATATCAGTGATACTAATAGTAAAAAGTTGAATACATTTTCTGAACTTTACGGTATATGCAAAGTAGGTCGTGTTCTCTTATAAATGTCACAAACATGTCAATAAAAGAACTATAAAGATCAAAAGTGAGTCACAGAAATACATATCTTATATGACGAACACTAGAAGCAAAATGATGTTTAGTAGATTAATTTTTTTTTTTTTCACTGACATTTGCGTATTTGCGTCATGGCAGAAAGTTGCGTTTGTACAAACCAATTGCTTAAGTATAAAAGTCTGCTGTGTTGTTAAATTAGTAGAGACGGAATGATGAAAAAATAAAGAACAATTTCGTAATCTGACCGCAACTATTCTCGTTTTTTAATAAACCTTTTTTTTTCTGAACACTTTTTTTTAATTCTCGTAGAATAAAGAACAATTTCGCAATCTTACCTGAACTATTCTCGTTTTTCAATAAACATTTTACTTCTCCTGAACACTTTTTTTCTAGAATAAAGAACAATTTCGCAATCTTCCGCTTCTATTTTCGTTATCAAATAAACATTTTTTTCTCTCTCCTTTCAATGCATCTTCCCTCTACGAGATGCGTGTTTCGGAGTCTCACGGCGGTAAATACGATTTATTCCCAACGAGGCGAAAGTGAAAAAGGAAAAACGGAGAGAAAACTGAGCATTGGGAGGCAAATAAACCCCCTGGCAGAGCAGTATATGAGACGGAAGACTTCTACCTCGTGATCCTGAAGAGATGGATGGTGAGGTGCGAAGGCTAATGGTGCGAATGGAGAAGTCGAGCGAAAGATAGAGTAATTGGAGAACGGAAGAAAACTAAAGAGAAAAAAAGAGAAGAGAAATAGCCGTGAAATACAAACATCACGGGACTAAACATAAGGTCATCAGTATAACAGAATAAGTACTAAAGGGGAAACAATATGCAAAATACAAACATCAGGCGACTAAACGTAAGGTCATCAATGTAACAGAATAAGTACTGAAGGGAAAACAAAATGATGTGGAAAGAGGAACTGAAAAAGCAAAAGTGTGGGAGAAAGAGAAAAATATTTTCATCCTTTCTCTCTGGATGGACACGAAACACAGACGGTGTTGAATATTATGAATGCATCAGATAAAAAAGAATACGTATGAGTGGATATCTTTTAGTCTATGTTATATACATATATATTCATGTGCGTGTATGCATATACATTAATATCCATTACAAACACACATGTTTATGTGTTGCGCGAGTGTATAACAAAAATATATATACTGCAATGTAGATAAAATGAAACAAAAACGGAGTTGGAATGGAAATATATTTTCAGCTCTTACTCCAACACTGTTTATTATTATATACATACATGTGCGTATATATATATAATATATTATATATATATATATATATATATATATATATATATATAATATATTGTGTGTGTGTGTGTGTATGTATATGTATGTATGTATGTATGTATATATATACAATATATATATGAAATATATATAATATTTATATACACATATTGAGAGAGTCAGAGAGAAAGAGAAGACGCACGCACGCACACACACACACACACACACACACACACACACACACACACACACACACACATATATATATATATATATATATATATATATATATATATATATATATATATATATATATATCCGATTAAACTTTAAAATTCACTTTAGTAAGAGATCAATGTACACATGTATATATACATAGGTATATATATTATATATATAATATATATATATATATATATATATATATATATATATATATATCATACACAATACATATATATGCGTGTATGGACATATATACATATATGTATAATCTTCTTGTATACGTCTTTGTATTTGAATACAAGGAAGAATTAGGTCGCTTTGTTGTAGAAAGATAAGAATAATTAGTCACATTTGAGCGTTGTTCTATAAAAATAAATAAATAAAGAAAGAAAGAATGAAAAAAAATACTTCTAAAAAGGGAATCACTCTTGTCATAGCAAAGTGTGTTTTCTGCTGCTATAGAGGACCTTCTTGGCTACGGTCATGTCCCTCTGAATCTTGAGCCTGCCTTGAGAAACGCACACTTCCTAGACAAATATATATAATAATTTTACACGGATGCCTATATGTGTAAACTAAGGTATATGGAACACGTAAATGTTTCTTCTAATAAACTTTCAAAATTAAATGGAAACCTGGGCTTAAATAAGAAAAAAATGCCCTTATGTATTTTTATTTATCCTGTAAGTCGATTTTTAAAAGTATAAGTTTAAATCTTGTTCCTGGGAATGACTTTGTTATTTTTCTTTTTTTCGCTATTTTTTATTTAAAGTTCTTCCAAGTAATTTTTGGAAATTATGTGACATATATTTCCATCAACAACGTAAGTATTTTTACGTGTTTTCTAATCTCTCACTACTGACTTTTTTATATAAAAAAATAATAATAAATAAATAAAATAAAATAAAATCCGTAAGTATTTCTAAATGGTAAATAGAAAGAAAAAAAATGCAAGATCGAAAAGCTTTAAAACTGCCTTCTCCATATCTCAATCCCCATAATATTCACATATATGTATATTTCATTGTGACGCCTGCATAACTTACGGACCTGCCTACCTACCCTGTC
>NW_020870619.1:432283-434783 GCF_003789085.1 Penaeus vannamei
AGTACTCGCGTAAAAGGATTTACGCGTGCATGTCTGTGGGTGGGCATATATATATATATATATATATATATATATATATATATATATATATATATATATATATATATATATATAAATGTGTGTATACATGTATATATAAATATATATACACACGCATATGTATACATACATACATATATACACCTATATATATGTAAACATATATGTATACATATCTGCATATAGATGTAGGTATGTATATAAATGTATATACGAGTATATATATAGACATTCTGTACACACACACACACACACATATACATACATACATATATATATAATATATATATATATATATATATATATATATATATATATATATATATGTATATATATATATATATATATATATATATATATATATATATACATATTATAATATATATATATATATATATTATATATATATATATATATATATATATGTACACACGCACACACATACACACACACATATGTATGAATGTATTTATAATATATATATATATATA
Organism: Penaeus vannamei; assembly: GCF_003789085.1. Taxonomy (NCBI): domain Eukaryota; kingdom Metazoa; phylum Arthropoda; class Malacostraca; order Decapoda; family Penaeidae; genus Penaeus; species Penaeus vannamei. The sequence continues at coordinate 432,814 of NW_020870619.1, forward strand.
TATATTATATATATATATATATATATATATATATAATATATATATATAATGTATAATGTGTGTGTGTGTGTGCATGTACGTGTTTTCTTTTCATTTCCCAGAAATAAAATATTGAAAATCTACACTACTACCATGGAAAACAATATAGAGTTAAGCTTTAATATTGATATGCTTTCATATCAATAGGGCCACGGCTAAAAAGAGCGAGGTTCAGGTTTATCTTTCGTATGTGTGCGCTTTTATGCGATATCTCATGTAAAGCAACAAATAGTTACTGTATTTCTATATATCTATGCTTTTATCTTGGGCATATTCAGGCCTCCAAAAGTGTTCCATGACGAATAATATACGGAAAAGTATCTCATGTTTTATTTACAGAATGTGTTCGAATGGCTAAAATAATATTATGAAAATATAGTTAATATCAATTAATAAATAGTGTCATTTTCAATATATTTTAAGGTGTGATCTTCGAAGCCGGAGTCAATAGACGAATGAAGAAGTATGATGGGAGGCGCTTAAGGCCCACGCATTTTCAACTGATTTCGTTAGTTTCCCGCCGTTTGACTTGTAATTTTAAGATGTTGATAACTATCAACTTGTTTTTATTATTTCCTAATGTTACATCATTAAAACAGTGGAATGTTAATTGATATAATTAAAAAACAAAATCAGATTCGTTAACTCGAGTATGACTCCTAGGAAGCATCGGCAGCGTTGCTGTCGCGATCCGCTTTCTAGTGTAGTGAGACAGTTTTTTGTCAGCGGAAAAGAGGCCTTTTGTCACGACCCAAGACGAACTGTCATATTGGGGTGGGGATGGGGCCGGGGAATTCCCAGAATGCTCAAGTGCGCATACGTTAACGAAGCTGCTTTCAAAAATCGCCGACCCAGTGACTGATCAAGCCAAGCACGCGACGTAATTAGCATACCGCGCGTAGCTTCCTATTGTAGCCTTTGACGTCGCTTGCGAATTCTCATCAACGCAAGCAAAGTCTTATACTCCCCGTCACTATTAAACATCTTGTTATGACGTGTTCCTATAGCTTGAAATTCACCCTGAAATTAAATATCATAAAATAAATGTATATATTAGAGTAATATTGAACAAATACACCTTATAATATGATGCTTTTTCCTGTTCCTCGAATTTCTAGGTGTCATGGTTGGTAGGGCTGTGTGATTGTACAATTTATATCCAGGTTAAGGAGAGGTAATCAAATACGAGACGGTAATAATGCCAGACTTAATGGTTCGTGTAATAATGTCATAAGTGAGTCGGAGAACAGCCTCTCCTCACTGCCTTCTGGTGGGCCGAAGAACCCTGTTTTCTAGATTGAATTTCCTCGGGCAGAGAGAGGCAGAAACAGAGAGAAGAACGCGACATGAGACAAGAGCAGAAGCAGAGATGATTCCAGCATTCCCTTGTTCAGAAGGTAATAACACGTGACATTCTTGCATTCCCGTCAACAATGAAACGCTCAAGTGCAGAGGGTAATATTTCGAAGTGAAGAATACAAATAGCAAGATAATAATAAAAAAAAAAATGTCTATTCCAGCATTCCCTTGTTCAAAAGTTAATAACACGTGACATTCTTGCATTCCCGTATCAATGAAACACTCAAGTGCAAAGGTAATATTTCGAAGTGAAGAATATAAATAGCAAGATGATAATAAAAAAAAAATGTGTATTTTTTAATTTGTCTAGTTACTACCGGCGTCCAATAACACGTCTGGCATTTTACGTATGACTACGCCCACCACATCGCGTGTTTGTGAAATTACACGTCATAAATCCACATGGATAGAGAGGGATATTTTATAAAAGCTATTTGTGTGTAAGATAAACGTCGGATTGACTAACGCTGAACAAATCCGTGGAACTGGCTGATACCGAGTTAATATGTGGAATTTGCTCTGGCTCTGAATAACACTTATCATTACGTCGTATGTATATTTTTACGTTGTGG
>NW_020870619.1:442283-447283 GCF_003789085.1 Penaeus vannamei
CTGTCTCTCTTTATTTTTTTCTCTCTCTCTTTGCTTCTCTGTCTCTATCTGTCTATCCATATTTTGCTTTCTTTCACTCATTCTCTCCCCTTCTCTGTCTCTCTCTCTCTGTCTATCAATCTCTCTCTCTATCTATTTATCTATCTTCTTTTCTCTCTCTCTCTCTCTCTCTCTCTCTCTCTCTCTCTCTCTCTCTCTCTCTCTCTCTCTCTCTCTCTCTCTCTCTCTCTCTCTCTCTCTCTCTCAGATTTTTCTTATACAGCTTTTTTTTACTCTTTACATACATTATTTTTTTATTACATTAAGCAACTAAAGTCCTCATCTGCTGCCACATCAGTCAGTTTTTAATGAGCAATTAGTCATTCTTTTCATGTAAATGGATTTGTTGATAATTGAACAGATCCATGTAAATATTCATTTATATTTTTAGCTCCTAATAAAACTAATTATCATATCAACAATGGACTCTGATGGTCAAATAATTATCTCTTTGAGTATGCAAACATGTGATAAATAGAAGAACGCAAAATTGTTTCGAAAAAGCACCGACCCTATGCTTTTATAATAATAATAATGATATTGATATTAATAATAGAAATAATAATAATAATATCAAAATAAATAGATAAATTAAAAGATTATGATTTTGTAAATCGAAAAATGAAGAGCTGACGAGATAAGTGTACAGAGAATGGGGTGTCAGACACATGTACTTCGGCATGACAAATATTGTGAGTGTATAGTGTCAAGGAAAGATACCATGACTGTGGGAACCTCGAAATATTCTTCTTTGATAAGCAATAAAGAAAAATAGTCTCTGAAAACTCCTAATCAGACAAACTCATGTATATATTCATCAAATATATAATGAATATAACTAGGAAGAGGTCACTTTCTAAATGAGTAATGTGAGAAAAGAAAGTAAGAAATGAGTCAACTCTCATTCTTGGTGAATGTTCGTAAATAGACAGTTTATTTAAGAATGAAACAACATAATCATAACATTATCTATCAAAGACAAAAAAGAAAAAAAATCGCATAATACTTAAGATACAGCTCGAAAGATACAAATGAAATAGGAAATGTCATTTGATGCATTAAAAAAATAAAAATAAAAATGAAAAATAAACAAATAATGTAGATCCACCTAAGAGGCCAAAAGCCACTTACATGATGCGCAACTGGGCCTACGACCACTTGCTTAACACATCTGATATGTAGATAAGGAAAGTATCAAGGAGAGATAATAATATGAGAACTTAGATTTTTAAAAATAATGATAAAAATAAAAAAAATAAAAGCTAAGAAACATTGCAATATTCCATGCTTAAAAAGAGAAGGAACGAAAGAACACATTCCTTTCCAGCAATATTCACTCGCTGTATCACTCCCGACGCATGCAGCATTCAGCATTTTCCCTCCTGCCTCCGACGAACGCGCAGGCAGACCCGACGTTCCACTGGGCCGCGAGCAAAGGCCTCCCGGTCGGTTCCACGAGTCGGCGGCGGGGAGCGAGGGAGGTCGGGAAGCACGGCCGAGACGCGACGGCTGAAGATTCCCTCGTTTGGTTGACGGGAAAGGCCGGGTCGGTGCGGCTGAGGCCTTCATGACTGCTGCTCATCCACTGCTGACGCTCATCCACTGCTGCACTGCTGACGCTCATCCACTGCTGACGCTCATCCACTGACTCATCCACTGCTGACGCTTATCCTGCTGACGCTCATTCACTGCTGACTATTGACAATCATCCACTGCTGACACTCATGCTGACACTCATCCATGACACTCACTGCTGACTCATCCACTGCTGACGCTCATCCACTGCTGACACTCATCCACTGCTGACTCTCCACTGCTGATTCTGCACTTATTCCACTGCTGACTCATCCTCTTGACACTCATCCACTGCTGACTCATAAACTGCTGACTCATCCACTGCTGACGCTCATCCACTGCTGACTCATCCATTCTTGACACTCATCCACTGCTGACTCATCCATTTGACACTCACTGCTACTTCATCCACTGCTGACTCATCCACTGCTGATATCCACTCTGACTCATCCATTCTTGACACTCATCCACTGCTGACGCTCATCCACTGCTGACTCATCCATTCTGACACTCATCCACTGCTGACTCATCCATCCTTGACACTCATCCACTGCTGACTCATCCACTACTGACGCTCATCCACTGCTGACTCATCACTTGACACTTCACTGCTGACACTCACTGACTGACTCATCCACTGCTGACGCTCATCCACTGCTGACTCATCCATTCTTGACACTCATCTACTGACTCATCCACTCATCCACTGCTGACTCATCCACTGACACTCCATCACTCATCCACTGACACTCATCACTGCTGACTCATCCACTTCACTCATCCACTGATTCATCCATTCTTATCCACTGCTGACTCATCCATTCTTGACACTCATCCACTGCTGACTCATCCATCTCATCCACTGCTGACTCATGCTTCACTTCATCCACTGCTGATTCATCCATTCTTGACACTCATCCACTGCTGACTCATCCGACTTGACACATCATCTGCTGACTCCTTGACACTCATCCACTGCTGACTCATTCCGTTCTTGACACTCATCCACTGCTGACTCATCCATCTTGACACTCATCCACTGCTGACTCATCCTGACTGCACTCATACTCATCCAACTCATCCCTTGACACTCATCACTGCTGACTCATCCGTTCTTGACACTCATCCACTGCTGACTCATCCGTTCTTGACACTCATCCACTGCTGACTCATCCGTTCTTGACACTCATCCACTGCTGACTCATCCGTTCTTGACACTCATCCACTGCTGACACTCAATTTCTATCGGCAAGTACGGGTCCATTCACATGAGGAAATTGTGGCAGTTTCCTTTTACAAAAAGCTTTCTTACGTCTTTTGTGAGGTTTAACGGTAGTCCAGAAGTTACTGACAATCTTACATTAAAATAAATGTAAATGAGATAAGTATATAGATGTGAAAATATAATTATTCGTGATTTCAAGTGATATGAGAGACTGCCTTCAAAAAACATGCATTTTGACCTGGCAACTCGGACGGCTGGCACCATGTTCAGTTGTGCTCTTCATCCAGCAGTTCCAGCAATATATTCAGAGGCAATAACCTTCATGGGTTTACACGCGCTCCGCCTGCGCTTGCATCCGTCACCTCAGTCTTCCGAGCCTGAACAGATCCGTACTTGTGACGTCATCGGAGCGGCAATGGAGGTACGAGACGCTGAAATCGACCTTAACACCTGACTGACGCTGTGGATAGCATTCGTAGTCGCGCTTATGAATCAGTCTGCCTTTTCCGTTTGTATTTTCTTTTCCTTTTCTTTTTATTCGCTTCGTCATGGACAAAGGGAAGGATTTTCTTTCTTTCGTATGGGCTGAATCTCGACTGAAACAGGGATGATGGGCGAGTTTCATGCTTCTCTGTCTGTATCTCTCTCACTCTATCTCCCTCTCTCTCTCTCTCTCTCTTCTCCCTCTCCCTCTCCTCCCCCCCCTTCCCCCGGTCTCTCTCTCTCCTCACCCCCCACCTCAATCTCTCTCTCTCTCTTCCTCGCTCAATCCTCTCTTCCTCTCTCTCCCCTCTCTTCCTGGTCTCTCCGCTCTTCCTCTCTCTCCCCTCTTTTCCTGTCTCTTTCTCTCTCTCTCTCCCCTCTCTTCTCTCTCACTCTCTCTCCTCCCTTTCCTCTCCTCCCCCATCCCCCCGCTCTCTTCTCTCTCTCTCTCTCTCTCTCTCTCTCTCTCTCTCTCTCTCTCTCTCTCTCTCTCTCTCTCTCTCTCTCTCTCTCTCTCTCTCTCTCTCTCTCTCTCTCTCTCTCTCTCTCTCTCTCTCTCTCTCTCCTTCCTCCCTCTCTTCTCTCCTTCCCTCCCTCTCCCTCTCCTTCCCCCTCCCCCGCTCTCTCTCTCTCTCTCCTCACCCCCACTTCAATCTTTGTCTCTCACTCCTCTCTCCTCCTCTCTCTCCTCTCTTCCTCTGTCTCTCTGCTCTCCCTCAGTCTCCACTCTCTTCCTGTCTCTTTCTCTCTCTCTCCTCCCTTTCCCTCTCCTCACCCCTACCTCGCTCTCTCTCTCTCTTCTCTCTTCCTCTATCTCTCCTCTCTTCCTTTCTCTCCCCTCTCTTCCTCTCCCTCTCCTCTCTTCCTCTCTCTTCCTCTCTCTCCCCTCTTTCCCTCTCTCTCTCTCTCCGCTCTTTCTCCCTGCCCCCCCCCCTCTTTCTCTCTCTCTCTGACTCAAACACAAGAGAGAAGAGAGTCGACACTGAAAAATGTCTGTGAATTCTTCTCAGGTTTCGGTGTAGAAAGAAACTCGACAGCGTGCAGATCAGAATAAACAAGGGAACAAGCAAATATCAAATAAATAAAAGAGCAAACAAGGATGAGAATTCCAATGAAAAATATCACCGACTTCATCCGAGAAGAAAGTCATCTTAAAGGGATTCTTGGTATCGTCCAGATCTCTTTAGAAGAAAGGGGAAAGGGAATCAAAGAGGAATAGGAGGAGGAGAAAGAAATTCCAGAAAGGTGGCTGGGAGGTTGAAGAGGTCGGCAGTTTAGATATATCAGAGAAGAGAAGGTACGGAAGATAAAAATCATAGCTGATACACACACACACACACACACACACACACACACACACACACACACACACACACACATATATATATATATGTGTGTGTGTGTGTGTATAGATATATTTACATGTATGTGTATGTATATATACATATAACACACACACACACACACACACACACACATATACATATATATATATATATATATATATATATATATATATATATATATATATATATATATATATATTATATATATATAATATATATATATATATATATATATATATATATATATATATATATATATATAATATATATATATATATATAGATATACGTATATCTATCTATCTATATATATATATATATATATATATATAT
>NW_020870619.1:452283-462283 GCF_003789085.1 Penaeus vannamei
TTAATCATTCTTGTTCATGATCATTGCTAATTGTATAATCTGAGTTTGTTTAATCTAGGGACGTGTGTGATCCAAGTGACCATTGTTTGTGATTATCTTGAGAATTCATTTGAGTTGTAGTTTTAAGGGCACTAAGTGGGTTGGGTATGTAGTGTACCATATTGGGATACGGGAGATAAGGAAGAGGGGTAAATATGGCATAATAAATACATAGAACATACACTAGAACTACTGGGGAAATCTATGATAAAAGGGATATTTATAGGGGACTCTTAAATGTATACATCCTCGAAGGTAACACCAAGGAACTTTATAAAATTGTTTTAGACACTTCACAGTTATTTAAGCTTAGTTGAGGAACATGATGGACTTATTTGTAAATAGCATGTGATACATTTTGTCTTTTTTGTCTATTGCATACACATCATTAGTATAGTTGATGTAGTTCTTGAATGGCAGTTTTAGCCAATTGTTCTGGGATCGCACCACTTAGGTATAATATCTTATCATCAGCAAATAGGATAGAGTTCGATTAAGTAAAGATATCAGATATATCATTTATGTAAATCACGAAGAGAAGTGGACCTAGGAAACTACCTTGTAGAACCCTGGGAGCAATTGTGCTAGACGAGGGGCTTTCTCCTTTGGAAACTGTTATCTGAGTTCTATCAGCCAGGTAGTCCCTGAACCATGAACTAATGACACCATGTCATAATGATACAACTTGCCTAAAAGAATTTTATGACTGCGATAAAGGCCTTTGCAAAATCAACAAATATGGACAGGACTGCTTGACTATTGTCAAGAGCAGAATATGTATTCGATGAAAAGATACTGAGTGCTTGGAAGGTATTGCGACCACCTCTTAAGTTAAATTGCGATGGTTTTAAAAGGTCTTTGTTTTCTAGATAATGGAGTAATCATTTTTTCATTATCAATCCAATTATTTTGGAAAAAGTAGCAAGGTCAGAGATCGGTCGATAGTTCTTGGGATTCTCCTTTGCACCAGATTTGAGAATTTGAGTAACCTTTGCTTGCTTGTCTTTAGTTTTGCTGGAAATATTCCCTTTGCAACAGACTGGTTAAAAAGTATGAATGGGAGTTGGCCATAAAATTCAGAACTATGTTTTGATACAGAAACTGCAACTTCATTAGCATTTTTTATGAACTTATAACAACTTTTGCTTTGTATATTTACAACTGGAAATACCATAGACTACTGGATTCCCGTTACAAAAAGGCAGTTTTACAGAAGGAATATTACGTTATCTTATTTCAATATATTTCTAGTTATGATGACAAGGGGTTTTCTGTCAAAACCACACACGTACGCACATATGCAGGCACAAGCACACAATCATGAAAAAAATATATAATCAAATAATAAACAAAAAACTAATACATAAATAAATCATAAAATTTTCTCTTCGAAAAAGCGACAGTTTTTTCAATTCTTTTAATTTTTATGATTAATCCATGGACTCATTGGGTAATTCCAAGAGTAATTTGGATAATCCCTTGGATGTTGGTGCATCCTATAAGTAAAATCAACATATAGATTAATCACAATTCATACCCACTATTTTTCTAATATTAATTTCAGATTATCTTTGTTATCTTTAATATTTTATACCCGCTATCATTCCAATATTATTTTCAGATTATCATTATCAAATTTAACACTATGTACGCCTGTGTCTTATGAGGCCTTACCCTTATCTGAAGAGTTTATGATAATGCATATTGGTGATAAAATCAGCGAAGAGTTTAGGTGAAAGAGAAAATGAGAATGGCAAAGACAGAGAAAAAATAACAGACAGACAGACAGACAGACAGAAAGAGAAACAGAGTAACACACGCAGAGATACAGTCTTCATCAGTGCTACAGTAGAATGAGGTTGAAAACGAAATTCAGTTCAGGACGTAAAGGTCACACAAGAAAAAAGGAGTATACATAAAAGCAACTTCCTGGAAAAAATATATATATATACAAGCACTGCAGACCATGCTCAGGTTAGTGTGTAGGTGTTTACCGTAGCATGAGTATACTGGAGGCTATGCGAATTTGTTTTATCTTCCGCAGTGTTTTTTTTTTTTTTTTTTTTTAGTATATATGCAAATAATGTATATACATACACACTGCACACATGTGCGCGGACACACGAACACACGCACACACATATATATATATTTTATAAAATATTATTTTCAGTAACATATAGAATATATATGTGTGTGTTTGTGAGTGGTTGGAGTATAATATCTTATATTATAAGCAATATATATATATAATGTATATACTATCAATATAATACTAATTACTAATAAATACTATATATAATACATAAACTATAATATACATACATATGAATATGTATATATATATATATCACATATAGTATTATAATGAATATATATTACCTATATATAGAATATATGTATATATCTATTACATATATGTATATAATTTCACATATGAGATATATATATATATATTATATAGTTATATTATACTATATATATATAAATTATATATATATATTATATATAATATATATAATACACGTATATATATTATAATATATATATATACTATATATAATATATAATATATATTTATACCACACACACACACACCACACACACAAACACACACACATATCCACACACACACACACAACATTATACACACCACCACACACACACACACACACACACACAACCACACACACACACACACACCAATACATAATATATATATATATATATATATATTAATATATATATTATATTATATATATATATATATATAAATACATATGGATATACATACATAATATGTGTATCATGTATATATAAGTATATATATATATACATATATATATATTATATATATATTATACTATATATATAATAATATATACATAAAATACTATGTTAAACTAATATACACTATTAAATCCATAAACATTACATCAACACTATATATATATACTATAATGATTATATATGTATGTATGTCATCGATTATGTACTATACACAATACACTCAATAAACATATCATACACTTACACGTAACATACTATCTACATAATATACATACCACTTATACAATAACACACTACCAATAAACATACATTGTCATCAGGCACCATAAACCATATATTACTATATATAAATATTATTACTCACATCATACTATATAATATACATACTTATACATATATATATTATTAATATGACACGATAATAGTTATAGATGTGTATATATACATACACATACACACACCACACACACACACAAACACCACAACAAACACACCACACACACACAACACACACACACACCCACAACACACACACCACCTACACAACACACACAAACCACAACACCACACACACCAACCCACACACCACAACGCCACACGCAACACAACCACAATACACTAACACTCAACACATACTATTACATACATCACACAACAAACCACATCACACATTAAAACACACATACAATAATACACTAACTACAACTAACATACAACTACTCATATAACTACTTAACATACATCTATAACTATCAATACAATGACACCAACCATACACACATACACACTAAACATACTCAACTTAAATATAATGTAACACTATATCACTAACTAATAACAACTAAACACACTATAACACAATCTATACACATATACATACTAATATATATATACATATACTAAATACTATACATGCCAAATATCCACACATATATATACACTATAAACAACACTAACAACCTACTAACCACAACATACTATAACACTATATAACACACACACACACATATACACTCAATACTATAATTACTTGTATCACATAGACATATATATATAATAATATATTTATATTAATATATTTATATATAACTTATTAACAGGACGGCGTGCCAGGGCCAGGCGGCAAAAGAACAGGCCGGGCCTCAGAGACCACATCTTTTTAGGTGGGAAACGCCATTCTTCAAATAGAGAAACGCCCATTTTTCCCTCACAACATTTATGTTATTTAACTGTATGCTACTCATATTTTCAGTCAAGAACTTGCAATCAAGAATGTGTTATTAATACCGCATAACTTCAAATATATCGCTAGTTTGGCAGAAGATTGAGGACATTTTTTGAACCATTTCCTTACTTTTATTTTATCGATAATATGACATATGAATATACCTTATAAATTTGCCAAGTAAGTTATTCTTGGGCTCAAATAACCGACTGCTGTATTTTTAACTATGTAAATATGATGGTTTGCACACACTCATTTTTGCTTTGCAAGACTGCCGAAACTTTCAGATGAATTTCTCAGATTCAGTCAAACCATTTTCTTTATAATCATTATAATTAGTAGATACGTTATTCTTTATATGAAAAGTGAGAATTGCTTGGGTTTTTGCATCTTAAATTATCGATCGATCGGGAGCTCTGTGTCCAAATCAGTTAACTAGATAATACCAATAATCAAAGGTATTTATTATCTTATTGATTAAATCGTATTAACAAATGAAGTTACACGGACTATTCTGATATTTTTGAGTCTGTAAGGTTCTATCAAAGGGCGCATTTTTGACGGAAAGAATTTTTCGAGATTTCTTGAAAAATCTTGAAACTTCTTGTTCACTCCTGTTTTTGATGGCACTTCTTAGTCTGATTTCGTATTAAAAACAAGCAGTTTCAAATCACCTCCAGAGGAAGCATGCTAGTTTCATGACGTCACATTTGTAAACAAACCGCCAGCATGGCCGACAGAAATTATCTATTTCGATAAAATTCTATTATTAAATTACTGATTTTCTCCCCAATAGATGATATTATAAGCTACCAAGCTGTGGATATATCTGTGCCGTCCAGAAGCATCAACTGGGTTATATTAATAGCGTTATTATTTTTTAGAGGGTAAATTCTAGCTTATTATTGTGTTAAAGGCATCTTGGGGATCTTCAAGGAGCATTTTTTTGTCTGTTATTTTCAATCTAAATTCTATGCTACGTAATAGCCGATTTAAAATATTGCCCTGAAATGTGTTGACAATTTTTCTAGTTATGCATTACTTTTGTGCTATATATGTAAAGATTCTTTGAAATTCTTATATTCCTTATTGTATCATTAACATGTGTAGTATTGTGTTCATGGATATAAGCTTTATGATGTAAGAAAATCACTTAAAAGTAAGAAATTGTGTTATGTTTTTCTGTGCTGCGCATCTCAAGTGTATTTTGTTTTTGGGAGCGTCGTTCCTTCTTAGCGAGCAGGCGGGAAGAATCCGTTCTTTCCATTGGCGCATCGATTTATGTGTTCATTTGAGTAACTTGGGCGTTCGTTATATGGATTTTACTTTTGAAAGTCAATGTTTTCCCGAATCACAAGTTGTTCATTTCTCCAAGGGGCAAAGCGGAAGTGGTCTTCTTCGTGAGGTGGCCTTCTTACTGAGGTTAGTTTGAACTGATCGGCATTGGGATAGAAGATATGACAGGTCTCGTTAGAAAGGTTGTCCGTCAACCAGAGTTCCACTGTAATTAGAAAAACGGCCACTTTGGCTAGAAACCTTCTTATACCTCGAAAATATCGAGTTATGAACCACTCTCCTACTGCTTAACTTAATTTATATACAAGGATTTTCTCGACTAAAAGGGCAAAAAGTTAATAAAATAAAGTGGGCTGTTTGGCAAATTCTTAGCTGATCCTGGGACCTTATTCTCAAAGCCTCCGGTAACATTATAAATCTGTAAAATATTGTTCAAATGCGGATCTTCTGTCGCTTTCTCACAAAAGAATTTCGCACTCTTAAAGTTACGGATGCTTTGCGAATGTGGTCGATCATTTTGGTCTTTTCAAATTTCGAAAAGGATAGAAAATTATTTTAATGGTTATTTTTTCATTGAACAATCATCAAAATAGCCCTGTGGATGAGGAGTGGGCGATTATGTTTATGCATGAATGATTCTCAAGTGGAATTGCTCGCAGTGGGAGTCAAGCCACAGGCCTGTATGTTTTACTCAGCTTGGAGGAATTAAGTACACCAATTTTTAATAATACCACCATGCACTCAAAGAATGAATGTAAGGTATTTTATTTAATGTGTTAGCAACCAGGCCAACAAGACTTTATGAAATCAAAAAAGCCTGAAAAGCCATTAAACTTTAATACTGTTGCATATTGTACAAAATATAAACATGAACATGTGATATTCTAAAAATATCCCATCGTAAACACAAACTGCAGTTGATGTGCGTATGCGCAACGACACCTCGAGTTGCTACTGATCTAGCCTTCCTCTTAAATTATTATTATTATAGCATCTAGTCGGTTTCCTTTAACCACTACGGTTTAATAAGTCTCATATGTTCTGATTGTATATTTACTTTTAAAGCAAACTGTATGTCGGTACTGTTTTTGACGGATGCAAACCGAGCCAAACCTTCGCTTGCTCGCGTCTCCCGTCAAAAAAGCGCCCAGAGAAGTGCACAATGATTTTAAAGACCTTCATCGCAGCGAAGTCAAACCTCGTCATATGATTCAGCGATATGGACTAGGAAAGATAGGAGGCGATTTATTTCCTGTATGAGATTTGACGAATTGTGCAACACAGTCCATTACTCTCAAGACGTCTTCGTGTCCTTTACCAGAAGGTACTAAAAGACCTACCAGACCAATGGCAACTCTACTAAAAAGTTCACTGACTATAGGCTTAGATACTAAAGGAATCTTCTTCACTTTGACCCCTTTTGGAGTGAACTTTTTGCAAACAAGTCCTACAACATATTTTAATGTCTTTCCCAGCACCTGGTCAAGAAAAATATATGAAATACTTTCACTGATACTTTTCCATGAGACAAATGACATGCTGCTGGAGGGTCATGACCCGAGTAAGATCAAATACACCCGATCTCTCGATATATAAGATATGTAATAAAATAATAAAGGGAACACGTTCATTCCGCACATTTCAGTCCTATAACCTTCCCTCTCTAAATGGAAATGGATCCCCCTGCTTCGTGGCCATCACATAGATCCTCAGTGACAACAGAATGTAGCTTTTTCCTTTGACCGTGTGATGGAGTGAGGGGAGGGGGCCAAAGGGGGAAATGTGGTTTGACGTCACGTTGGTATTGGGTGAGAAAAAAAAACGGGAAAGAGAAAGGGGGAGTGAGAGAGAGAAAAAACGGGGAAAGAGAAAGGGGGAGTGAGAGAGAGAAAAAAACGGGGAAAGAGAAAGGGGAGTGAGAGAGAGAGAAATAAAAGGAGAGAGACAGAGAGAAAGAAACGGGGAGGGAGACAGAGAGATGGGGAAGTAAGAGAGAGAGAGAGAGAAAGGGGATTGGAGACAGAGAGGGGGGGAAAGAAAGCGGGAAAAGAGAGAAAGATAGAAAGGAGGAGGAGAAAAAGAGAGAGTGTAGGTAAGGGGGGGTGCAGAAACAGACAAAAAAAGAAAGGAAACAAGGATCGCAGAGACAAACATCTAAACAGCTGATGAGTCTTTCCGCTGATCTTTAGAAATAGAAGAAAATATGGATCTTTTGCAGGACCAAAGGCATACACACACACACAAGAACTCACACACACAAACACAAGAACTCACACACACACATACAAGAACTCACACACACAACAGAACTCACACACACACAAGAACTCACACACACACACACAAGACACACAAGACACCACACACACACACACACAAGAACTCAACACACACACGAGAACACACAAAGAACTCACACACACACACACGAGACGAGAACTCACACACACACGAGAACTGAACTCACACACAAGACTCACCACACACACGAGAACTCACACACAAGAACTCACACACACACACGAGAACTCACACACACACACGAGAACTCACACAAGAACTCACACACACACACGAGAACTCACACACAAGAACTCATACACACACACGAGAACCCACACACAAGAACTCACACACACAAGAACTCACACACAAGAACTCACCCACACACACGAGAACTTACACACAAGAACACAGACACACTCACACACAAGAACTCACACACACACACAGAACTCACACACAAGAAACTCACACACACACACGAGAACTCACACACAAGAACTCACACACACACCGAAACTCACACACACAAGAACTCACACACACACACGAAGAACTCACACAAGAACTCACACCACACACACGAGAACTCACACACAAGAACTCACACACACACACACACACACACACACACGGAACTTCACACACACACGAGAACACACACACACTCACACACACACACACAAGAACTCACACAAGAACTCCACACACACACACACGAAACTCACACACAAGAACTCACACACACACACGAGAAACTCACACACAAGAACTCACACACACACACGAGACACTCACGAAACTCACACACAAGAACTCACACACACCACACGAGAACTCACACACAAGAACTCACACACACACACGAGAACTCACACACAAGAACTCACACACACACACACACACACGAGAACTCACACACAGAACTCACACACACACACACACACACAAGAAACTCACACACACACACACAAGAAACAGAACTCACACACACACACGAACTCACACACAAGAACTCACACACACACACTCACACACAAGAACTCACACACACACACAGAACACACACAAGAACACACACACACACGAGAACTCACACACAAGAACTCACACAACACACGAGAACTCACACACAAGAACTCACACACACACACGAGAACTCACACACACACACGAGAACTCACACACAAACTCACACACACACACGAGAACTTCACACACAAGAACTCACACACACGAGAACTCACACACAAGAACTCACACACACACACAAGAACTCACACACAAAGAACTCACACACACACACGAGAACTCACACACACACAGAACTCACACACAGCCACAGAACTCACACACACCACACACACACACTCACACACAAGAACTCACACACACACACAAGAACTCACACACAAGAACTCACACACACACACACGAGAACTCACACACAAGAACTCACACACACACACACGAGAACTCACACACAAGAACTCACACACACACACACTCACACAAGAACTCACACACACACACGAGAAACTCACACACAAGAACTCACACAACACAGAACTCACACACACTCACCACACACACGAGAACTCACACACACACACACACACGAGAACTCACACACAAGAACTCACACACACACACGAGAACTCACACACAAGAACTCACACACACACACGAGAACTCACACACACACACGAGAACCCACACACACAAGAACTCACACACACACACGAGAACTCACACACAAGAACTCACACACACACACGAGAACTCACACACAAGAACTCACACACACACACGAGAACCCACACACAAGAACTCACACACACACACACGAGAACTCACACACAAGACACACCCACACACAAGAACTCACACACACACACACGAGAACTCACACACAAGAAACTCACACACACACACACACACGGAACTCACACACAAGAACTCACACACCCGCACACACACACACACACACACACACACACACACACACACACACACACACACACACACACACACACACATATATATATATATATATATATATATATATATATATATATATATATATATATATGTATATATATATATATATATATATATATATATATATATTATATATATATATGTGTGTGTGTGTGTGTGTGTGTGTGCGGTCGCTGTTCCCGCTTGCGTAAGATGATGTGCAAGTCCTTTAGCTTTGTGTATAACTTTGGATTAGTTTTGCTGTTTTTTTTTTCCAAGACATATGATGTTTCTTATAAAAATAGAGAGAGAGAGAAAAGTGAGACAGAGAGAGAGGGCGTGGGAGGGAGAGAGAGGGGACGGTGGGAGAAAATGAGAGAGGGGAAA
>NW_020870619.1:474783-477283 GCF_003789085.1 Penaeus vannamei
ACCATTGTACAGATCCAGGATTTTTTTCTAACTCAGAAAGTTATGGACATATTTTAATTTAAAAAAAAAAAAAATACCTGAGGTGTGTCTTAGCCAGTTTTTAATTGTTCCCTAAAATGAAGGTTGGACTCATCTTAAGAGAAATTTAATAAACTCCCTGAAAATAACCTCATTTTTTATTATCTCTAATCATTATGTCACAATTGTCGATTTTCTAAGTTAAGGTGAAAAAATTAATATTTCGACATCGAAAAGGGCTGTTACCACCTAAAAAACAGTGGTCAAGCCTTGGAAGTTTCAGGGGAGAATTAGGGGGTCTGAAACGCCTTGGATATACATTTAATGGGCGAGTCTCCTGAAGACACCCTAAGAACCTTCAGTGTTGGATTACTATACGTAATAAGCTTGCAAGACAGCTTGTCAGTCTACCTCATAGGATCAGCCGATGACCCTCAAGCCCACAAAGGACTGCTTTGCCACCATCATTAGCACCTACTCTCCTACCATGACCCACATTGACGATACGAAGGAAGCCTTCTATAAGGAGCTCAACCATGTGCTCCTTATAGAAGGAAGGACAAGCTCATCATCCTTGGAGATTTCAATGCACGAGTTAGATTCTATTACTCATGGTCGTCTTCGGACGTCATGGGACTGGAAAGTGCAACTCCAATGGACTTAAGTTGCTATCACTGTGTACTCAGCATCAGCTGACCATCACCAGTATGATCTTCCAGCAAGCGGACAGGTTCAAGAACATTTGGATGCATCCTCAGTCAAAGCAGTGGCACATGCTTCACTATACAATAGTGTGCCAGAGAGACAGCTCTGGAGTAAGATAAATGTATATCTGGCCTGGAAGAAGACGAGGGCCAGAGACGAGCCCCTGCGGAAGCCGAACATCGGTCGGCTGATTCCCAAAAAGGAAGCACTACAGCGGTCTCCAGGAATCCCTTTCTAGTACTAATAGGAACTCGACGGCTTGGAAGACAAATGAAGGTCCTTCCAAGAGGTTGTCTACATTGCTGCAATAGATACTCTTAGATTTGTGGAGGGGAACAACGAGACTGGTATGATGAGAATGAAGCGGACATTAAGAAGCTCATCGGCAAGCTGCACAAGGCCAACAAGGATCACATTGATGACAAGACCAGCAACAAGCAGAAACAGGACTACCAGCAGACCAGGGAAATTCTACAGCAAAAACTGCAGAAAATTAGGAACATGTGGGAAAAGAAAGCTGAGGAGCTACACGCAGCAGCCAACAACCAGTACATAAATTCATTTCATGATAACCTTTGAACCATGTACGGACCCAGAGCATCTGGTTTAACATATATGAATGTATGTTTACACATGTATATCTAAGTGTATTTATACACACACATATATTTATATATATACATATATATATATATATATATATATATATATATATATATATATATATATATATATATATGTGTGTGTGTGTGTATATATATATATATATATATATATATATATATATGTATGTATGTATATATACTTTCATATATATATATATACATTACAGGGGGAGCCCTGGCGGCTCATCCGTCGGCTAAGGCCTGGGTAGGCCTTGTTGTTGCTTGCTGTGTCTTGCTCGGCTGGAGGATCGTGAGTGCTGAACTCAGCCTGGGTGCCAGAGCTTAAATGGGTCTGAGCTGTGCCAGCCACCCGGGAAAGAGGGGAGCCTGCGGTCCAATAGGCGAGCCATGAGGTGTCCGTGGTCAACCAATCAGGTCTCGGTATGCGTCGTCGAGAAGCTGCTGATGGTGCGGGCGAGAGGACAGGCTGTGGACCTGGGCCCAACCTGGGGGAAGCATGCCGCGCTGCAGTTTGAGGGGGTCGGTACAATATATATATATATATATATATTTACATGTATATATATATAATATATTTACATATATATATATTGAAAGTATATATACATACATACATAATATATGAATGTGTATATATATATACATTATATCATACATACATATATATATGAATGTGTATATATATATACATAAAGTATATATACATACATATATATATGAATGTGTATATATATATACATGAAAGTATATATATACATACATATATATATGAATGTGTATATATATACATGAAAGTATATATACATACATACATATATATATGAATGTTATATATATATACATGAAAGTATATATACATACATACATATACTATATATACATAATACATATATATATGAATGTGTATATATATATATACATGAAAGTATATATACATACATACATATATATATGAATGTGTATATATATATACATGAAAGTATATATACATACATACATATATATGGATGTATATATATATACATGAAAGTATATATACATACATACATATATATATGAATGTGTATATATATATACATGTATAGATATATTTAGACTCTCTCTCTTTCTCTCTCTCACTCATTCACTCACTCACTCACTCACACACACAC
>NW_020870619.1:482283-489783 GCF_003789085.1 Penaeus vannamei
CTTTCTTTCTTCTTCTATCTATCTCTATCTTTCTATCTATCTATCTATCTATCTATCTATCTATTATCTATTATTATCTATCTATCTATCTCTATATCTTCTTTCTCTCTCTCTCTCTGCAGTTGAGAGTGGAGAGTGCGACGGAGATTGTAGATCTCGGCGTAAGGCAGGCAGACAGGACGGACAGGTGGCGAGGGATCTCCTAGGAGAGGAATCGTGGTAGAAGGTCCACCGCGCCCTGGAGAACGCGGCGTTGAGAGCATGGCGAGAGCAGTCCCTTCTGGAGAACAAATGACGAAGGAAATCGATCTCTCCTCCAGGTACTGAGGGTCACAGATGCGGAGGGACAACGAGGTTGCAACACCTCTATTCATATGGAGTGGATGGTACGAGAAGGAGTGTATTTACATACTATTGTGCATGGGTTTACTGCGTATGGAGAAGAAGCGATCAGCAGAGCGATGAACAAGGGTGTCCATGAAAGGGAGCTTGTTATCAGCCTCCCATTCCACCTAGAAACGGAAGGAAGGAGAGGGAGAGTTCAGGAAATCAGGGAACAGGGCAGGGTCATGAGGCCAGAGAGCGAACACTTCGTCGACGCACCTCAGCCAAAGCGGAGGACGAAGGGAGAGGGAAGGGAGAAGCTCCGACTCGAAGAATTCCATGAACGGGTTAGCGAGGACTGGGGATAGAGAAGAGCCATTGCTAAATCGAACGTCTTGGAGTAGAAGCGAATCTCAAGGGAAAGGGAATTCGTTTCGACCCACAGGCGAATGGAGGAAGACGTCGGTAGGAAGAGGGAGACAAGGATCCTCGGCAAGGAGTTTCCTCCGAAGGAAAGCGAGGATGTCATCCAGCGGGACTTTGGTGAACATGGAGTCGACATCCAAGCTTATCATCAAGTTTTTTTTTTTTTTTACATATATGTGTGTGTGTGTGTGTTTGTATGTATGAATGTGTGTAAGTATTCATGTATGTACGCACATACAACCACATCTATATATTACCTATGTATATGTGTGTGTGTGCGTATTACGTATGGATGTATCCATAGGGTGAGTTCATGATTTATCTTCATTTCAAACCAAACAAATAGCTTGAGATCATGTAACCTTCCTTGTTTGCAGATTGCACAATAAATTACAAATAAAAATTACATAAAAGTCTAGACTAATCTACAACCTATCAGAAACTCGTGATAAGCTAATCATCATAGAAATATTTGTACGGTAGCATCTGCATTTTAAAAGACGCAATGTTGATTCCGGATATTTTGATACGGGAAATGGTAAAAGTATAATAACAAGGGGATGGCAGAGTACACCAAAAACACGATGAAAGAATAGCTGAAGCATGATGAAAGTGAACAGAAGCGACGAGAGGAAAAGGAGCACATAGAGGAAATATAATTTGAACCCGAGTTGAAAGATGGATGTACAACAGTATTCAAATGATCCCATTGCAAGTTAAATTGAATTTGGAAATTGCACAATTCAGAAGGGGAAGAACTATTCAAATTCATTTAGCAGACTGGTGGGGGGGGGGGCTTGGTCAGTACTAAAGATTTACATGCCTTAACATGATGCAAAACCAAGCGTCGTCGAGGTGTATAGATGACCTGCTCCGTGAAGAGTTTTTATTACATTTGCAACACAAAGCGTGTTTTTGTTCCATTTAAAAGGCGCGCGACGTAAAAACTTGGAGATTGGGTTCGGAAATTGGAATATATCCAATATTGATGCAAATTTTGTCTTTCATGAAGGTGGACTGGCAACCCGAAGGAGAAAAAAAGTGATGTTTATGTTCTCGACAACTTTATAGAGTTTAACGTTCACTTTACATAGCCTTACATCACGGCTTCATTCTACTTTAGATAGTTACGATAGTTCAAGGGGAACGTAAACCCGATTTCGCTACACCCAAAACAAACCTACATAAACAAAATCTACTTTCATGAACCGGTAATAATTGTGACGGAATGTCCTACCACGGATACGAAATCATGAGGTTTTATCGCTGCTAATAGCCTCGGTGCTTTTAAATATTGTGTCGTTGCTCAAGATTAATTAATCCCTTGATCATGTCTCTTCCTGGATCTCATCGATGAATATTATCATTTGATCCTCACTGAAAACTTATGGACCTTAATGAGTCACTCCTCCCGACGCCTGAGGGATTCTTACTCACAAAGATTCACTCACGACTCGATCTTAACTGAGGAATGCTTACTCATGGTGTATTAGATCCTCCTTCGTACTAACCTCTGCCAGGGAGGTTATGTTTTTTGGTAACGTGGGTTAGTTAGTTTGTTTGTTTTTTGGTTTGCAGGTTAACTCAAAAAGTTATGAACAAATTTTCATAAAAGTTTGTCGTCACCCAACTTAGATGCATCAAATTTTGGCGATGGTCAAGATCCATGATTTTTTTTTTTTTTTTTTTTTTTAAGGATTCATTAGCATGGCGGGATTAGGAAAGGCGGACGTCACCAGTGTACTTGAGAAAGAGCTGATTTGAATGAAATTCTGTGTGTGATTTTTATTATTATTATCATTATCATTATTATTCTATCAGAGACCGAATTGCCTTGGTGGAGGTATGCCACTGTGTGTCCTCTCTCTCTCTCTCTCTCTCTCCTCTCTCTCTCTCTCTCTCTCTCTCTCTCTCTCTCTCTCTCTCTCTCTCTCTCTCTCTCTCTCTCTCTCTCTCTCTCTCTTTCTCCCTCATAATTCTTTTTCGATTCTTACTCATGATTCCAGTTGGTCTTCACTCATGCCAGTTACTTGGTATTCCTAACCCTTTTTTAAATAATTGATTATGGCATATTTCTTCGTCCTCACAAGCATTCTTTTGGGCTATTAAGTTCTTCCGCGCTCTTGATTCCAATATATGATGATGAAGATAATAGTAATGATGATGATGATGATAATAATTTTAATCATTATTATTGTTAGTAGTAGTAGTAGTAGTAGTAGTGGTAGTATCATTATTATTATTATTACTGTTATTATAATAATAATCATTATTATTATTATTATTATTATAGAAAATTAATAAAAGTAATGGTAATTAGAAATTATGATAATAGTAACAATAATAATCATGATGATAATAATAATAATAGTAATGATAATTATTTTGATGATAGTAATAGTAATAAGAGTAATGGTGATGATGTGATAGTAGTAATGAAAAAAATAATGAAAATTATATTAAAAACGATAATGATAATTAAGGAAATAATGAAGAAAACGATATAATATGGTAATCATAACAATGATGAGAATGAGAATCATAATGATATCTATAATAATAATAGCAATGATAATAAGAATGAGAATAATAATCTTCTTTGCTACTGTTCTTTTTATCATTATTATTACGGTCATCATTACTGTCATCTTTATTATCATAATTATGATAATTATCATTATCGTTAATATCGTCATCATCATCCTCACCATCATCATCTTCAAGTTCATCTATATATACATATATATAGATGAATATGTATAGACATATATGTAGATGAATATATATATATATATATATATATATATATATATATATATATATATATATGTATGTATGTATGTATATATATATATATATATATATATATATATATATATATATATATATATATATATATATATATATATATATATTATATATATAATATATATATATATATATATATATATATATATATATATATATATATATATATATATATATATACAAACACACACACACACACACACACACATATAAACATATATATGTACGTATATATAATATATATATATATATATATATATATATATATATATATATATACATATATTATGGGGGGTGTATGTGTGTATAAAGGTATATATATATATTTTTCGAAACCAAAGGCGAGTTTCAAGACCTAGAATCTCGAAGGCTTCTCCTACTTAACTTTCGTTCTGTCGATCGTGCATCCGATGCCTAAAATAACGTTTTATTGGCATAGTGAAGGTTTCTTAGTAACTGCTTAATGTGGAAGGTCACGCAGGGAAGGGGAGATGTATGTAGAGAGAGAGGTCCTTGTACCTTCTATCTCTCTCTCTCTCTCTCTCTCTCTCTCTCTCTCTCTCTCTCTCTCTCTCTCTCTCTCTCTTCTCTCTCTCTCTTCTCTCTCTCTCTCTCTCTCTCTCTCTCCATCTTTCTCTCTCGTATCCACTCTCGGTATCACTCTCTTTTTCCTTCTATTTACATATCATTTCTATTCCTCTTCCTCACTCCCTCCTCAGCCTATACGACCCTTTCTCTCTCCCTTTACCTCAGTCTCTCACTCCTAACCTGATGCTTGGCCTCCCTAACACAGCTGGTCTGAAAGTGCGATTTTTTTTCTCCTTCGCTTCCTCCGTCTATCGTCCGTTACCTCTTCTCCTTAAGAGATTCTGGTAACTATAGGGAACTTATTATTGTTAGTGTATGGTATGGTCAGCTAAGGGCTTGGTACCAATTTGTAAGTAGGAGCCCGAAAGCTAAACCCCCTTTGAGGCGGGAGGGGTTTAGTCAGCGAGCGAGGAGTAAAAAAAAAAAAAAAAAAAAAAAAAAAAAAAAAAAAAAAAAAAAAAAAAGTTTGGGGTTCTGTGCACTTCTCTTGAAGAACACCTGTGTGGAATTCATGACGAACAGATTGCAACAGGAACAACGAAGGGAAGGACAAGAAAACACACGAATATGCCATATTCGTGTGTTTTCTTGTCCTTCCCTTCGTTGTTCCTGTTGCACTCTTGAAATAAGACAAGAAATAAAATTTAAAAAATGTAAACCTGCTCTAGGGTCCTTCCGCTGTAGCGATATCGGTAGTAATAGCAATAGTAGTAGAGTTAGCAATAGCAACAACGTGAGCGAGGGGTAGCTGTAGTAAAATGACAATTAGACATAAAAATCGTAAGCACGAGCAGTTGTAGAAACTGAAGCCGAAGTAGTTGTCCATAACAATGCATAAACAAAGACAGAAAGAACTACAAGTAAATTAGAGTATAAGGTTAGATCGAAATGGAACTAAAATACTTCAAGAATAAAACACCCAAAACGGATAAAATGACGAGAAAATATTGAGTAGAATATAGAATACCGATAGATAAGTAACAGACCAATAAAAGAACACTAAAAGTTCGGTAATGGTCCAGTAAAAGTCCAGAAAAAAAGTTCTAATAAAACTTCAACACGGTTCAGGAAAAAAGCTTCAATAAGATATCAAAATAAAAGCCAAATTCCATAAAATCACAAGTAAAAGGAAAAACACCTAGCAGTAGAGTGATCAAGTGACCTTCAAAACACCAAGGAGTTAACGTGAACATCACTTGACTGAAGCTTAATGTACGCATTCTCGTGTCAATTGCCTTCATCTAAGCTTATGTATCATCAACAGGAGGAGGATGGGAGGGGGTTGTGTCGAGGGGGGGGGGGGGGAAGGGGAGGGTTGTATCGAGGGGGGGAAGGGAGAGGGTTGTGTCGGGGGGGGGGGAGAGGGGTTGTGTCGAGGGGGAGGGGGAGGGGTTGTGTCGAGGGGGGGGGAGGAGAGGGTTGTGTCCAGGGGGGTAGGGGAGGAGTAGTGTCGGGGGGAGGGGAGGGGAGGGGGGAGTGGTTACCGAAGAGACGAGGGAGATGTGCCTGAACAAGTGATTGAAAAGATCAGTAGTTTGGCAGCTAGATGAGGATGTGATACAAAGTTCAAGTTGACGTTATGTATTTGTTCCATTTCCAGGAACGTCACAACATAACGAATTAGTTTTACATAAACTAACAAATCAAATCAGATAAGATACATTTTGTTCTTCAAGTGGTCCATTACATACAAAAAATGTTAATTGCAGAAGGCTACAGAAATATAATAAATGTAATAAGATGATAAATTAAATTCTTGGTACAGTGTGCGTGTCTGTGCGTGTGTGTGTGTATGTGTGTGTGTATGCGTGTGCGTGTGCGTGTGTGTGTGTGTGTGTGTGTGTGTGTGTGTGTGTGTGTGTGTTGTGTGTGTGTGTGTGTGTTGTGTGTGTGTGTGTGTGTGTGTGTGTGTGCATGTCTGTGTGTGTGTGTGTATGCGTGTGCGTGTGTGTGTGTGCGTGTGTGTGTAAACATGTATTCACATCAGCAATATCCCATACTTCGGCAATTCCAATATTCCCGCTCCCGTTGACTCCCCCCCCCCCAACCCCCACCCCCACCCCACCCCCTCGTGAGATGAAGGAATAGATGGAGAGAGCTGGATGACATCGACGAGACAAGAGGCCCTCCTGAATGCCAACCACGCCTTGCATCTTAATGACATGGAAATCAGAGAGTGAACGAGGGTGGCTGAAACGGCCTGTTTAATGTCTTGAAGTGGCCGAATGCAGTACCTCCTTTCAAATGGCATTGATGAAATTTGATTGATGAATTGATGATGAAATGAAAATTGATGAAATTGATGAAAAAATGATGAAATGAAATGGCATTCGAGTCACTTCAGCTTTGACATGTGATAAGAGATGTGATAATACCGGATAAGAATTCTGGTTTGACACATTTCTTAATAATTTACCTTCTGCAATTCGTAATTTGACCTCACCATTGTTATCTCCTATGTATGTGTATAAATAGATGGATATGTGAAATTATATTGACACTGTTACTATTATTACCATTACTATTGTTACATATTACATATTACTATCATCATCATAACCGTCATCGTCATCATCGGTTTCATGGTTTATATAATAGTTCATCAAAGCTTCATTCATGATCATTCACAACATTACCCCCAGTAATTGTTACAAATGCGAGAACAACGGTGTTAACAACAGCATTTACCACAAGCAAAATAATGATAAAGGTCAGTACTTCTACACTGAACACTTCAAAGGCAGTGTCTGCGAATGAGTTTCACGCATTAGATAAAGGGTTCGAAGTTGCCAAGTTACTGCAATTTGTAATTTGTAAATGGAAATAAAATAATACCAGCCGACGACATTTTTTGTTTGTTTGTTTGTTTTTGTTTTTTGTTATTTGCGTACCTCAAGTGTTACAGAATTCACAACTAGACAACGTATCACACATCATATATGTAAGTATCCCCAAAAAAAAATATGAGCAAAACAGACGAAAGTTTAGCTCGATTAAATTTAGGAGACTCGAAAAACATTCTTTTCAAGCATAAAAACTAGTTGGCAAAAATTTTACGCAATATCAGTGATCGCGTTGTCTCTGTTCATGAACATTGTTGTTGCTCTTCTGTTCCTGTTATTGTTGTTATTGTTATCATTGCAAGAAATTGCTATTTTCATAATAATGAACATCGGTAATGCTATTTCATCACAATTTTTTTTTTCTTTTACTATTATCATTATTATCATCACCATTATCATTGTGTGTGTGTGTGTGTGTGTGTGTGTGTGTGTGTGTGTGTGTGTGTGTGTGTGTGTGTGTGTGTGTGTGTGTGTGTCTGTTACAATTCATTGCATGTGTTAAGAGTCATAT
>NW_020870619.1:494783-499227 GCF_003789085.1 Penaeus vannamei
TGTGTGTGTCGTGTGTGTGTGTGTGCCGTGTGTGTGTGTGTGTGTGTGTGTGTGTGTGTGTGTGTGTGTGTGTGTGTGTGTGTGTGTGCTGTGTGTGTGATGTATATATAAAAATATATACATTTGTATATAAATATTTATACATATATTAGTACCTACTGATTTATTGCCAATAATTGCATCGTTTTATATAATCACATCATATCAAACAGTTTCCTGTTGCGAATATTTGCACAATATTAGCTGCCAATCACAGCCGTCGTTACAAACATAGTAATCAATTCACGGAATACTATAAACTACACATGTATTACCAGATAAGAGTGCTCCGTATGGCCTAATAGGTAGAACAGCTGCCAGTTTTACCAATTCATCTGTAGAACTGCAATGAGCTCCCATACTTAGTATAGAAGAGTATGTAATGGAGAAGTAGTGGCATAAAATGATAGAGAAGAGAATGTCATGAAAAAGTACTGGAATAAAACCTCTATATAAAATCTGCTTTAATACTAGTCATTAGATATATCGTGAGCCTCAGATCTGTGATTCATTTTTGTCAGGAATCAAATGACACGAGAAAGGAAACAACAGACGATCACGATGCACATAAACTTCATAATTGAACTTGGTTTAGCTGCTATGACCTTTTGTCTAGCGGATCTCATACGCTGTTTGACCCTCGTGTCGATTTCTCTCTCTCGAAGACGTGTTTTAATTGCTTTTTGATATTTTCAGCGTCATTTTATTCCACGATTTCTCCTTTAGCTCTATTTAACGGATAAGCTTGTTAATGCTCTTAATGCATGTTCATTTTGCTCATTACTTGTTTTTTCGTCTGGGATTATTTCCCCATTCTCCACTGATCGGCTTTGTTGGAAAATTCCTTTTGTTGTTGTTCGTCCTTTTGAGTTCATAACCATTAGTAGGGTCTCGCTTTTAACTAGTGTATTTATTATTATTTTTATTGTTATTTATCTGTTGGTTGGTTGTTTTTGCTTTTTTGTAGTTAGCTGTTTCACTCATCGTGTATTTTCTTATAATGCTAGTTGGTTATCCTTACTTACGTATTTCCTTAGCTGCCAGTTCGGTGTTTTTATTTTGCACGCTTGGCTACTGTGCTTTGGCGCCCCCTATACCACTGGCTCTTAAATGCAGTAAATGTTGATTTTGTGGATAGTTCTCTTTGCAAAACCTTTGCAAGTTGCTTTATCATTACATCTTACTTTTCTTGCTGTTGTTGTTTCCTGTCCTGCATGAGTGTATACTTTTGAAGTGACTCGCATACGATGTACCGCACAACAAGACGTATTCACAAGCATTGTGCACACGCTACACCATATCACATCACTACGCCACACTACAGTACACGAT
The DNA here is from genome assembly GCF_003789085.1 of Penaeus vannamei. Classification (NCBI taxonomy): domain Eukaryota; kingdom Metazoa; phylum Arthropoda; class Malacostraca; order Decapoda; family Penaeidae; genus Penaeus; species Penaeus vannamei. The sequence continues at coordinate 496,155 of NW_020870619.1, forward strand.
CTGCTACACTACTCAGCACTTGGATGACACTATACACACATAGACAAAGTATACTTTACTACATTACTCTACATGCACGTACAAAACACACAGCGCAACACTGTTACATTACATACACTGTATACCTGCTGTACAACACGACTTTATACGCACACTCACTAGACCGTGCATGTGTCAACCCACCTGTATGACATCTAAGCAGAGGCTGTGTCAGTGTACCTATTCAAGGTCGTATGTGTGAATTTTGAAATATAAAGAGACCAGACTGAGGTTTTCCCGTGGACTTACAGGGCCGGTTTTGGATCCGCTCCAAAAATACTATAAACCCAAAGACCGCGGTCGGCTACACCTCCCTCTAGCCGTTCTGAGTCGAAAATACTTCTGCCCATAAATTGATAGGTTCTTCTTTAATAATACCGTAACATTTCAATTAATCAACCGAATTTCAATGTCACTAAATCTAGTAAATTATTAAACATTAAGAATTTAATATGAATAAATACAGCGATATATATTTTTTTTTTTTATAATAGTCTGCCCAGATATGCACATGTAGAAAATGGTCTGTGTAAGTACCAAAGAAATTTATAATCATATCAGTATTACTAAGTATACTGTCAAACGGGACTGATTTACCGAACGCTTTAGAGTAATATAAAACCGAAGCTCTAGACGAGAACATTCCAGGGAAAATCATCTGAAAAATTCGAAAGACTCGAAGATGTAGCGAGGCGAAATGCCGGTTTACCTTATGCGACTTCAACGCAGTGGCGTGTGTAGTGATCGTTTACGCTAAATATCTATCGGTCACTCCAGGAGGTAACGAAATATCAATGAAATATCTTTTTCTTCCAACTCCCACAGGCAAACGGGAAAATAAAAACAACGACCTCAAGGTGGCAACACGCATACCTGGTGGGACTCGCGAAGTGGCGCTGTCTTGCCCCACCATTTCCAAGGGGGTTGCGGGATTGCCTTATTAACGTCGCCCCTTTGCTCAATGGCATTAACTTTATCACGTGACGCCTTCTCCGAACTCGCAAATCAACCCCACGCCTCAAGAGAAGGGCGTTTTACTCGTGGAGTGAGGAGGATGCTGGCATACACGGGCGCCACGCTTGCCATTCAGCTGCAAATATTTTATTTTGTTTTACCAAATAAATTATTTTCTTATGTTGTCTTGTATTGTTTTATCATGTGTACACCCCGAAAATGATATTCTATCATCTTTACATTCGAAGATTTATATATACATATATATGTAAGTTGTATTTCATTAATCAATATGGGAATAACAATTGAGATTACACCTATTGCAGCAATTATGCGAATAACGAGTGCGAGGTCACATTCGCCAGGTGGTTTATCAGCTCCAGTGTAGTATAAATTTGCTATGTATTTTCTCTTACGTATGTATTTCTGACGAAGATAGAATCGAAACCGGTCAAATACATCTCTTGTATTGTGAATATATCACTCTCATTCATACCTTTTCTACACACACACACACACACACACACACACACACACACCACACACACACACACACACACACACACCACACATATATGTATACACACATACACAAACACACACACACATACACATGCACACACACACACACACACACACACCACACACACACACACACACACACACACACACACACACACACACACACACACACACACAATTGCTTATATGTATACATATACATCTACATCCATGATATGAAGTATATTACCTCCGCAAAACGCCATCACGTGTGCATGGTACACGGGGATTACTGGCGATTTGCATACATTAACATGAAAGATTTTTTGCTCCTGGGGCTCGCGGGCGTGGAGAGACCGGGCTGCCTGCACTCTGGCCCTCGCGGAGAAGTTTGAAGTTCGGGGAAGTGAAGAAATGATGAGAAATTGGTGCAAAGAAGCGAGGGAGAAGGCAGAAGTTTATTGTCAATGAAGATGAAGTTCAAAGATTTTTTTAAACTTATTTCACAGAGGAGGAGATTAATGTATTGTAGAGTAAATTAATATTGTACAATAAGTAAGAATACTAGTGATGATGGGATTAATTGAAATATTAACAGTAATCATGATGATAATAAGATAAATGAGAATAATGATAATGATTACAATGACAACATAATAATAAAATAACATTCATAATAAAATAATGATCCCAGTAGTGATGATAATATTAATAATGATTTTGATTATCATTTTGACAATGATTATGATAGCAGGAATAATGATAGTACTAATAGTAACTATTGGCGTGACTATGTTTATTAGCGATATAATTTCCATCATCGCAAGAACTGAGACAAACAGTATAAAGAACAAATTGACCAAAAATGTAGATATTAAAACTCGCAGAGGGAGATAATAAAGTGCATAACTGTAAATAATTAACATTGCAAAGAATGACATTTAAATTTCCTTTATGTACAAGAATATGAACCCTTGTCAATAAATCATTTTGATAAGCTATGTCAATCTCTAAAGATGTTAAGAGTCATTACTTAGGCAAGGAAATGTCACAATATTAATGCCAACATTAAACAATATATTATGCAGTACAAATTCATTGCAAAGCCATTAAAAAGCCTTTTTATCGCTAATCACATGCAAAAGAAGCACAGGAATATATTAATGATATATATCAATGACCAATTTGGTCATGTATTAGGATGCAGACTTATTCTGTTCAGTCTTGCATATGACATTTCTATTAGAAATATTTAGAATGTGAATATGTGTTATACAGAAATATTATATTATATGAGAAAGAATTTTGAGACAAATTATATAAATCTTCTGGCCTGAATTTCAAATTTGATTCAAGGAAACCGTCCTCTGATATTTATGAACAACTGTTAATAACTGATTTGATAGCTTATAACAAGAAAGCATGTTTCCTTGATAAAGACTCAAAATTTGGAGATAAAAGATATCAAAGACACGTGAATTACACAAACTACTACACTTAAAAGGCTTCTTACAATCATATTCATAAAGAAAACATTATCAGCACTTCTTAGCATAATGCAGCAAACTACTAAGAATCA
>NW_020870620.1:0-37500 GCF_003789085.1 Penaeus vannamei
ACCGAGCAACTCCTAAATCGGGCGACCTGCTGAGGCAGAGGAGAGGAGGAGGAGGCCGGCGATTGAGTCATTTCCTTGTTTGTTTGTTTTTTGTTTTGTTTTTTTTTTTTTGTATTTACATCGGCGTTGCAAATCATAAACATTTCCATTTATTGTTACTGTTTATTCTTTTGGTCCAATTTTTTTTTTTTTTTTTTTTTTTGCTTTCTTTCGTCTAAATGAAGATTTATAATGGTAGCAACATGCCTTTAAGTTTGTTGCCCTTGTCCTTATTATGTTTTTTTTTTTTGTGTCTGTTTGTATCTTGATTTCTCAATTATAGTTTTTTGGTTATTTTTTTCTTTTTTTTCTTTTTTATGGAGTGTTACTTTTTATCATCTATGATCTTTCATTACTTCTGATGGTTTTATTTTCTTGTTTATAGCTATTCTCATTTTTTTATTGTTCTCCTTTACATTTATTGCGTTTTTTTCTCGCTCCCTGTTCTTATATCTCCTTCCATTATCATTCATTAATTTCTTACGCCATTTGTCTATCACCCAGCGGTATTCATCCATTACTTTTATTACCATTTTCATAAATTCTCTTATCATCCACATTCTCAAAAGAAAGAATGCAAGAAAAAAATATAAAAAAGTGAAGACGTTACCGAAAAAAAGTGAATAAATAAACAGAATGATAATAATGATAGCAAAACATAATGATGCTAATGATAAAATGATAATGATGATAATGAAACAGATAATAATAAAGAAAAAAATGATAGATAATGATAAGAATAGTATTGATAATTATAAAGAAAAAATATAATGGTAATGATTGAATAGAAAAACGCATTTTACACCCTTTCAAATAATGATAAGAATAGTAATTGATAATAACAAAGAAACAAATAATGGTAATGATGCATAGAAGACGCGCATTTTACACCCTTTCGAAAATAAGCCTTTGAATTTGTTATCATTACCGCCACCAGTGAATAGCATGCTGTCGGTTCGCCTCAAAAGTCAAAGCGGTAAATATTTTCTATTATCGACTATAAATAAATCCGGCTGAAGGACGATAAATTACAGAGTACATGATACAATGCGCAACATATATCTGATTGAGGGAAATTAATATAAATTACCGGAAAAAAGGTAAGAGGGCGAGATGAGGAAAGAAATGGGGAGAAGAGAACATTTAGGGGGAGAGGAAGAAAGAAAGGAGGGAGAAGGAGGTAAAAGGAGGAAAAGAAGGGAATAAGAAAAAGGAGGAGGGAAAGGAAAGAAGGAGAAGAAAAAGAAGAAGAAAGAGAAAGGAAGGGAAAGGGAAAGAAAGGTAAGGAAGGGAGTTGAGAGAGGAAGGGAGGAAAAGTAAGAAGGGAGAGGGGAAAAAGAAGAGAGACGGGAGGAGGGGGGTGAGAAGGGAGAGAAGAAAAAGGAAAAAAAGAAAAGACCGGGGTAAATAAGGGAAAGAAGGGAAAAGATGTAGAAAAGAAAGGAAAGGAAGGGTAAAAAAGAGATGAAAGAAAAGAGGAGAAAAGGAAGGGACTAGGAGGAGGAGGGAAAAAAGAGAGGAGAGAGGGAGGAAAAGAGAGTGAGAAATAAAGCGAGAGGGAAAGGGGAAGGGAGAAAGAAAAAAGGGGAAAGAAGGGTAGAGAAGCGAGAAGCGAGGGAGATAGAACGGGAACAGGAGGAGTAAGGATGAAGAATAAAAAAAAAGAAAAGATAAAGGGAAAAAGCAAGGAGGGCTGGGAAGTGTGAGAGGGGGAAGGGAGGAAGGGGGGGGGCGGGAATTAAATAAGATAAGAAGAGGAGAAGGAAAGATAAAAAAAAAAGAATACGAAAGAGACGCCGGAAAAGAACAGAACTCAGCGCCGCCGGAGGGGGGTGGGGGAGATGGTAGAAGGGAGGGAGGGTGGTATGAGGGAGCTGCCGGAAAGTGGCATGCTAAGGCCGCTCAGGCCTAGGGGCGGGAAGGGATGGAGGGGTACGGTGGGAAAAAGGAGGGAGGAAGAGGGCAGCCAAGAGAGGGGCGTGTGGAAAGGAGGGAGGAAGAAAGATGAAAGGCAGAGAGAGGAGAGAGGCGATGGAGAAGACAGGAGAAGGAGTGGAAAAGAAGGGGGAAAGAGACAGAGACAAAAAAGAAGAACGGAGTTAAATGCAATATAGGAGAATCGAGAGCCCGGGGAAGGAAAGATGGAAAGATGAAGAAGTTGCAGGAGGAAGAAGAAAACCAATCATCCCTCAATCTACATTAGAAGAGCGCCGCTTTTCCCCGTAACGCCGACCTCCTCCCTCTTTGACCCCCGCCCTGTGCCCCTCTCCCTCTCCTCTCAACCGAATCCTTCTCCTCCCCCTCTCCCTTGCCCTCCTCCCTCCCTCCTTCCCCTCCCCTCTCTCCCTCATCCCCCTCACCCTCCTCTCCCCCTTTCCCCTCCTCTCTCCCTCTTTCCCTCCCTCCCTCTCTCCCTTTCCCCTCTCTCTCTCCCTCTTTCCCTTCTCTCCTTCCCCCTCTCCCCCCCCCTCTCTCTCCTCACCTCTCTCCCTCCTCTCCTCTCCTTCCCTCCCCTCTTCTTCTCTCCCTCCTTCCCCCTCCCCTCTCCTCTTCTCCCCCTCTCCACTCTCCTCCTTCTTCCCCTTCCCTTCCCCTTCCCCGCCGTCATCCTCCACCGATACAGCCAATGCGGAACTCCTGACAGCGTGAAATACGACCGAGGCATAAATCAAGCCGGGGAATGCAGGCTTAGAAACACCCGTAATCATTTGCAGTCATTTGGCTTGCTTTTTTTAATTTTTATTTATTTTTATTTTTATTTTTTATTTATTATTGTTCAGGAGTCATTTGGCTTGCTTTTTATTAATTTATTTATTTGTTGTTATATTTTTTAATTATTTATTTTTTTTTTTACTAAGGGTACCTATTTACCACCACCCCATCGCCTTCCTCCTCCCTTCCCCCTTCTAACACCCCTCTTAACCCGTCCCCCTTCGCAATCTAAAACACACTCCCTCCGCTCCCCTCTCTCCTCCTCCTTCTCCTCCCCTCCTCCTCCTCCCCCCTCCTCCTTCTCCTCCTCCCCCTCCTCCTCTCCCCCTCCCCTCCCCCACCTCCTCCATCTTCCTCACCCCCTCTCCCTCTCTGAACATTCTGAACCTCGTGCTTGCTATTTGAACTATTTCCGCTAGTGTTCTGCCTGCCAATTGCACCATAATCGATCACTGTGAATGGGGTTATAGTGATGAGGTTCATTATGGTGAATGTAAATGGCTGAACTGGTGATGATCGTGGTATGTACTTCGACCTTTTAGTCGTTTCTGATATTAATCTCTCTTTATCTGTCCGTCTATGTCTCTATCGTTGTTTCGATGTTTGTCTGTCTGTCTGTCTGTCTCTCTCTCTCTCTCTCTCTCTCTCTCTCTCTCTCTCTCTCTCTCTCTCTCTCTCTCTCTCTCTCTCTCTCTCTCTCTCTCTCTCTCTCTCTCTTCTCTCTCTCTCTCTCCTCTCTCCCTCTCTCTTCTCTCTTCTTCTCTTCTCCTCGTCTCTCTCTCTCTCTCCTCTCTCTCTCTCTCTCTCTCTCTCTCTCTCTCTCTCTCTCTCTCTCTCTCTCTCTCTCTCTCTCTTCTCTCTCTCTCTCTCTCTAAGCTAGATCGAAATACCGGTGACTAACAGATATTTATTCAAAGGAATCAAAAAGTCGCAAAATAAACGGAAAAGAGAGAAAAAAACGATAAATAAACAGAAAGGAGAGGAAAAAACGATAACCCGCGAGAGAAAGATTTATCAAAAAATGATAATGGACCAGTAAAAACTAATTCCGAATTGCAACGACCATTAACCCCTTTCGTAATTAACATTTCTCCGTAAAAGCAATCTCTTAAAAGACTGAACGAGGGGGGGGGGTGGGGGTGAGAGGGGGATAGGGTGGTTCGGAGGGGAGGTCTAAGTTCTTTTTACACCTCCCCCCCCCCATTTCTTTCTCTCCATTCCTTATCTCTTTTTTTGTTGCTGTTCCTTTTCCCTTCTCCTTTCCTTCTCTCCTCTCTAGTTTCCTTTGCTCTTTTTTCGTCTCCCCATCGACCAACCCCTCCCAACACACCTCATTTCTCACTCCCTTTTTCCCACTTCCCCGCGTTCTTACCCTCCTACATCCCCACCTTCCCCTTCCTTCTTCCTTTCCACCTGTCCCCCGCCACCCCTTTCCCCCTTTCCCCTACCTCTCCCTTCCTTCCCTACCTCCTCTTCCCTCACTTCCCCCCTCCTTCCCCCCATATTCCCCACCCCGGCTTTTTTCCCTCCCTCCCCTCCTTCCCACCATTCTTCCCCACCCCCCTCCTTTCCCCTCCCCTTTCCCCGCACCTCCCCCCTCTTCCCCACCCCCTTCTTTTCCCTCCTTCCTTCCCCAACCTCTCCCCACCTTCCCCACCCCCCAATCCTTCCCCCACCCCCACCCCTCCTCCCCGCGAGCCGGACGTGGGAACGGCCTCCTCCGATACCATCAAATGTATGCCAATTAAGGTAGAGTTACTAAGCCGGGGAAGAATGCAAAAAAGTTGATCGCTTCTTGGGTGGATAAGGCGCGGGCGGGTGACACGGGCGGCCGTTACGCCTCGTTTCCCCCTCCTCCTCCTTTTCTTCCTGTTATTTCTCCTTCTTCTTCTTGTTCTTCTTCCTCTTGTTGGTCTTGGTCTTCGTCTTCTTCTACGTTCTTCCTCTTCTTTTTCTTGTTTATGTTTTTTTTGTCTTGTTTTCTAGTTTTTTTTCTTTCCTCTGTTTTTCGCTTTTATCTTTCTTTGCTCTCTTCTCTTTTTGCTTTTCATTCCCTTCTTGATGAATAGAAATTTCGTTACTAAAATCAGAGCCTCTTGCACGGCAGCCAAAAACGCGATCGTAGCAATTACACAAAACAACAAAACAACAATAATAACAAAATGATGATAATAATAATTATGATATTAATGAAAATGAATAAAAAAATATTTTTTTCCACTCCTCTTCCTTTTCATTCCACGTCTCTTTCTTCTTTCTTTTTTCCTTTTCGCTTAATGTGTCTTCTCCTGCCTATTTAACACTTTTTCACCTTTTTCATCTTCTTTTTTATATTCTTCCTTTTCTTCCCCTGTTTCGCCGCTTTCTTCTTGTATTTTCGTCGTTTTTTACGTCTTTTCACTCTTCTTCTCTTCTTATCGTCATTATAAGTATCAATCCTTTTCATCTTTTTCTCTTTTTTTTTTACCTGCTACCACTAATTACCTGGAGGAAAACTGCTGCTGCTGCTGCTACTTACTACTACTATACTAACTACTAATACTACTTACTACTACTACTACTACTACTACTACTACGTAAAAACTATACTACTACTACTACTACTACTACTACTACTACTACTATACTACTACTACTACTATTTATACTATACTAACTACTATTACTACTTTACCACTACTTACTCACTGTTGTTTTCTTATACTATTACTTTTGCTGACATACTTCTTTACTTTTATACTACCTACTACTTTTACTACTCGCATGCCACTTATGTTGTCATTGTTGCTGCTGTTGTTGCCGCAGTTTGTACTCGCAATAAGCTTGTGTATGTAGGTGTAGTTAGAGGTAAGTACACACAACACCACACACACACACACACGCACACACACACAATTCACACACACCACACACACACACACACACACGACACACACATCACACACACAACACACACACACACACACACACACACAACACACACACTATATATATATAATATATTATATATATATTATATTATATGTGTGTGGTGTGTGTGTGTGGTGTGTGTGTGTATGTATTATATATATAATATATATATATATATATATATATATTATATATATATATATATATATATATATATATTCCATAAAGGAAATTCAGCGCAGAGAGGAGGTCCGGAGGAAGGCAATTACTACGCTTAAAACTTTAACACGTATCGCGTTTTTGCGTCGGCATCAACGAAGCGTACACCGCCGTCGGATTTCGTCTGTCCTCATCGCTGTTAGACCGACTTCAACCGGAGGTAAAAAAAAAAAAAAAAAAAAAAAAGTGTGCTTAGCATTCTATGGCTTTTTTTTTTTTTTGTCTTTCTTTTCTCCTTTTTCTTCGTCTTTCCTTCATCGTCGAGGTTGTCCCAAGGTGTTGGATAAGCCTTCCACGTTTTACACGTCCTTAAGGGACAGCAACCCGGGCTTTACGAGGCTAAGCCTTAGGCCCATCAAAAGGACTCGGGCTTAATCTCCGTACGACCTCGCCCTCTTGCAGAACGAGGGGAGAAAGGGGCGGGGGTGGGGGACGGCTGGGGTTAGGGGTTTAAGGGGGGGGAAGAGGGGTTTAAGATGGGGGGAGGGGCTGGCTGAGAGTACTTGAAGGATGGGTGGAAGAAAGGGGAAATCCCCCCTTTTGCTCTCCTTTCTTCCCCTCTGTTCACCCTTCCGTCTTTCCCGAAATCTCCCTCCCTCCCCTTCCCCTCCTCCCCTTTTCCTCTCCCTTTCCTCCCCTTCCGCCCCTCTCCTCCCCCTCCCCCCTCCCTCGTCCCGGCGCGTAAACCGCTATCTGTGAGGGCCATCGTCGGGTTTGCGCAAGTGGCCGTGATGCAACCAGACAAAGTTGTTGGGCGGTTCGGGTTTGAGGGAGAGGGGGGGGGGGGTGAGGGAGGAATGAAAGGGAGGGTGCAGCGTACTAGCAAGTAGGGGAGGTGTAGGGAAGTGGGCAGGGGGGTAAGGGGAAGGGAGGGGAGGGTGCTAGGGGAAGATGGGGGGAAGGGGAAGGGAAGGGGGAAGGGGAGGGTGCTTAGGGGAAGGAGGGGGGAAGGGGGGGAAGGGGAGAGGGGAGGGTGCTAGGGAGGGAATGGGGAAGGAAGGGAGGGATAGGGGAGGGGGAGAGGGTGCTACGAGGGAATGACGGAGGGAAGGGGGAAGGGTAAGGGAGAGGTGACAGAGGGTGGCTAGGAACAGGTGGGGTGAAGGAATGAGGGATGATGGGAAGGGAAGGGAAGGACGCAGTGGGAGGGTGCTAGGGATATGAGGGGGTGAAGGAGTGCAAGGGAGAGTGCACGGAGGGTTCTCTGCTAGGGATATGAGGGGGGGTAAGGAGGAAGGGGGAGGGAGCGGACAGGGGCGTCCAAGATAAAGCAGGCCTTTCATTGTTGTGCGGGCCATGGTCATAAGAGGTGGCCTTCATGACGCATTAGGGCCGCCTCCCTGACTCCGCCGCCGCCGCTTCCCTTCTGGATTATCCTCCCGCCCGGTTGCCGACTTTTCGCCGCCGACGACCCGTCTGCAGGGACCTCGACGCGGCTGGCAAGGGGGGGATTTTTTTTATTTTTTTTTTTTTCGTTCGAACGTGGAAGTTTTTTTTTCTCTCTCTCTTTTCTGGTGTCTTTCCTTCTTCTTTCTTTGTTGTTGTTGTTTTTAGCTCTATGTGTTTTGATTTCTGTGGAATTTTGTTCTTTTTTTTTTTCCTTTTTGTAAATATTTTTTTCTTCTTTTTTTAAGGATATTTGAGATTCTTTGACTATTAGGATTTGCAGAGGGGACCGTTTAGTATATTTTATTCTTGTTGTTATCACACTTTTGCTGCTGTTCCTTTGTTATTTTCCGTCATTCATAGAACATTAAGGGTAGATTAAAAGTTGCATTCACTATCCTACTATCTTTAGGGAAGTTATGATGGAAAAACACCAAGAAAAAAATATCGCTTAATTAAAATAAAATAAAAAAACACTGAATAAGCCACAGTTTGGTAATAAAGTCTTTAAAAAAACGAACTTAGATAAAAACTTATAAATAGATTAACAGAGTACTGGAATCGTCCTGTGGTTAAATGATATTGAATATAGTTATATTTTATGATAAAATAGAACGTAAGATTGGTCATATGTAGACAGATGGGAGGGGGAGGACGAAGCGAAGCACGAGGGAGGGGAGAGGGAGAGGGAGAGGAGAGAAGAGAGGGAGAGGGAGAGGAGAGAGAGGAGAAGACGAGAGGAGAGAGACGAGAGACGACGAGACGGAGAACCGCAGAGAGAGAGGGGAGAGAGGGATAAGGGAAAGAGGTGGTGTCTATTCAACGAGAAAGATGATCCCATGATTCCGACGATGTGAATGCCCTCAATGAGAATGGGAGACGAGCGAAGAGCAGATGAGAGGAGAGAGAGCGAGAGATGAGATGAGAGACGAGGAGAGAGGAGACGAGCGAGAAGACGACCGAGCCTGCGGGAGACTTACGATGAGAGATTGAGTGAGGATACAGGAGAGCCCGACGGGGGGATGAGAGGTAGGAGGCAGACCGGACGATGAGCCCGAGAGCTGGAGCCATATTCGTTGCGATGGAAGAAGAGACGGGAGGGGCCAGAGAAAAAAGAAAAGAGAGAGCAAAACCGATCAGAGCAGATAACAAAGACAAGAGAAAGATCTATTAACTAACCACAATGCGATAGGATACCTGAGAGGCGGTTGGTGAGAAATAACAGAAGAGAAGAAGAAACAACCCCCCCCCCCCCATAATAATAATAATAAAACAGTAACTAAATAACCAACAAAACGTGCTACACTTCTGCAGAGACCCCGAAGTCTTGACTTCCCCCGACACCTCCTCCTCCGGCCCCAGGATAACGGGCCCCGATCGGGAGGAAAGCCAGGCGCTCCAGGGCGCAGTGGTGGACCCTGTCAGCGTCTCAGCTGTTCAGCCGCCGCGGGTGCGTGAGGAACCGCGTCGGACCAGAGCGATCGCCACGCACGTCCCCCGGCCCTTACAATGAGGGAGTTTTGAGGGGATTTGGGAGTCGTACGTGACGCGGAGAGGAGGGCGAGCTGATAAAAAGATGAAAATGTGGAAGAGGGGAAACGAAATAATAAAAAAAAGGAGACGATGATCGACGGATTTGTCGATGGGGCAGAAGATAAATAGACGGTTTGAAGTCGAGTTGCTGGGATGCACGCGGGGATTGGCCAGTCTGAACGTAACTTCCGATCATGACCTTCCTCAACCACTTTTATATTCATATTTGCAAGACCAATTGCTTTACAAATTGCAAGATAAAGATCGCTTTGAAAAATGAAGTTCAAGAGAGGAATGACTCACGTCCTTGAATTCCAAAAAAAAAAAAAAAAGAATCGATCGGAGGAAGAAATTTTTCGTTTTCTTTCTTTCTTCGATTTCCCCCCCCTTTTTTTTCTTCTTCTTTCCGTTTTCTATACCCTCTTATTCGACACAATAGGCTCATCCCACGACCCTCGCTAAATGGACCAAATTTCACCTAAATACCTTTAGATCTTAAAGCTCTTATTCTTGCAAACACATTGCTTCTTCGCCGTTTTTATATCAACTTCATTGCGTGGAATAAAATCCTTCTTGCAGTTAATTTGGAATTTGCTTATAACGGAGAAATGGACAAATACTGCGTCATTAGTCGTTGTCATGGCTGAAGACACATACTTTTTGCAGTGCTTGAGGGAGGGAGAGAAGGGGAGGAGAGGAGACGAGGGCGAAGGGGGGGAGGAGAGAGAGGGAATGGGGGAGGGACAGAGGGAGGGAAGGAGACGAGAGAGCCGCAGAGAGGGATGGCAGAGAGGGAGGGAGCGCGACAGGGGAAAGAGCGAGGGAGCGAGGGGCACAAGAGTGAGAGGCGAGGGAGAGGAGGTGACGGTAAGAGAAAGGAGAGAGAAAAGAGAGAGAGATCAATCGGAGAGAGGAACAGAGGAAGGACGTGAATGGCAGCATGAGGGAGAGAGATGGACAGAGAGAGGGCGAGAGAGAGAGAGAGAGAGAGAGAGGAGTAGATGACCACTCTAGCGAGACCGAATGGCTCTGAGAGAAGCCGTTTAGGGAGAGACCTAGCGGTAGGGAGCGAGTGGGAGAGCAAGGAGGCCAGCGACCCCTGAGAGGTCAGAGTAGAGAGAGAGACCCGAGAAGACCAACCACATAATCACGCCAATAGAATAGGACTAGACAGAGAGAGACAGAGGACCACCCGACAGACAGATCAGAATTTTTTTTTTTTCGTAGGAAGACAAGAAGGAATTAGAGGGAATGTAATGAGGGCCCACGGCCACACAGCGGGAGTGCCGGGAAATCACCGTTATCTGATAATGTGATATGTATCACCCCGTCTCTGATTGCCTCCCTTTGAACCAAGCAATCCCCCTTTCGTTTTAAGGTTGATCTGCCTTTGAAAACTTCCCTTTAGCCCGGGAGCAAGTGAGGAGTAATCAGATTAACAGTATGCGGAGTAACCTAGCATCCCGCGCTGGCATTTTTTTCCGCCTGTCGTTTGCGCTTTTTGAGGGAGATATGAAGAGAAGTGGGAAATGAGAAAAAGTTGGGGGATTTATTTGTTTTACTTTTTTGTTTTATTATATTATTTTGTTTTGTTATTGTATTATTATTATTATTATTTTATTATTATTATTATATTTGTTGTTATTTTTATTTATTTATTATTATTATTATTATATTATATTATTATTATTATTATTATATTGTTGCTGTTGTTATTATTTTTTTTCTTTTTTTGAGAGGCTAGGAAGGACATTTTCTTAATCGAGCGACAAATTTATTTACTAATCTTATTAAGTTGAAATGCATAGAAATGAAGACTAATAAAAAAATGGTTCAAGTTCAAGGTGTCTGAGCTGTATCTCATGCCTCCAAAAGAAAGACAAAAGAAAATCACTAGTTAAATCACACATCCATCGCCGACCCCAAACGTTGACCTCTATAACCCGAGAGCGTAAGGGTCAATTTAGGAGAGTCATGTGCTCGAAACCTCATGACTCCCATTACAATAGAGAGATTGGAGTAAACGCGCACCGCTTTACTTAAGGGTCGTTACCGGTTGTTAAGGCTTGTTAGACGCCCTTGAAATCACCAGAGCTGTTCCTCCTCCTTCATTCTATCTTTTTGTTATATATATTCTGTCCCGGGGTACTATGAACACGGCCAAGCGATAATCTACATTGTATTCAATGCCCGCCCCGAAATATTATATGTATTATATTCTGTAATGATGTTGATTTTTTCTCGAAATTTGGCGGATTATTTTTCGTCGTCGCGAAGAAAGGGAGCTATCGAATGTAAATAACACACGAGAGAAAGTAATGACAATACTCGCGATATTTCAACACAGGGGGTAATGGCGGAATTGGATAGGAGGGGCAAGAGAGGAGAGGATAGAAGAGGATAAAACTACTAAGCTCAACATATGATCGCTGTCTTTATGGCGCTTGGTGGAGGGGCAGGGACAGGGGGGGGGGGGAAGGAAGGAGATAGAGCGCGAAAACTATGGTCGTCCGATTCCCCCGTTCGTCGTTCCTACGTCCTTGGCTTCGGTTTGGCAGGTTGCACGTTCACCCTACAAAGGAAACCAGGGAATGTACGTGAATGTATGTTATTGAGAAGATATTGCAATTTTATGTGGGGTGTGCTGTCTCATACGATTTTTCCCAGACGGAGGGATAGAGTTTTATTTACGCGCGAATGAAGACTGTTGTGGATGGTCCTGGACGCGGTGCGGGGTTCAAATTGACTCCGAACGATGAAAATGTGGACTCGCGGAATTATTATGGGATGGCCGTCGAGGGAGGGAGCATTGTTTCAGGCGGGGGGGGGGAAAAGCCCGAGGAAATAGATGTATGACTCGCCTCTGATAGATAGACGTTTTGATCCTTTTTTCGGGAAAAGTAGAGAGGTGGGATTTTGGTCTACAAGTCATATGGGAATCGGAGAGAGGACGATACGTGTATGAAATTAATGTGTTGTGTATCTATGTACGTACATATAAGATAGAGAGGGAAGTGTGTGTGGGAGTGATAGGAGATATGAGAGTGTGATACGGAGAGGATGAGGAGAGGGAGAGAGAGGAGAGAGAGAAGAGGAGAGACGAGAGGAGGAGAGAGAGAGAGGAGAGGGAGGGAGCAGAGGAGAGAGAGAGAGAGAGAGACGAGAGAGAGAGACAGAGAGAGAGAGAGAAAAGAGAGAGAGATAGAGAGAGAGAGAGAGAGGAGAGAGAGAGAGAGAGAGGAGAGAGACGAGAAGAGAGAAGAAGAGAGAGGAGAGAGAGAGAAAGAGAGAGAGAAGAGGAGATAGATAGATAGATAGAGAGAGAGAGCAGAGAGAGATGAGAGAGAGGACTGAGAGAGAGAGAGAGAGATGAGAGAGAGAGAGAGAGAGAGAGAGAGAGAGAGAGAGAGCAGGCAGGGCAGACAGAGACGAACAGCATAACACGCCAAATACACATAAAATCATCGTACACAAACGCAATACACGGGTTAAATAAGGAAGAGAGAAGGCTGTGGGCCTATGAGCATAAGAGGGTGGGGGCCCTCCTTCCCCTTCCCCCTATCCCCTCCCTCTCCCTTCCCTCCTTCCCTTCCCCCTCCTTCCCTTCCCTTCCCTCCCCATCCCCTCCCCCGTCGAGAGCGCGCCCACTCGAATACTAAACAATAATATGAATATCTGTGCGTCAAAACAACGATTTATCTACGTGTTCTCGGAGGCAGCAACTTGGTCGCAGGTGTTGGTCTCGTGGGACTCTCGGGCTGCTGGACTTTTTACGTGTCCTTTGGGCTGCTTTTGGCTTGCTTTTCCTTTTTTTTTTTTAGCGTGTTTGGTCTTGGGGTTATTTTTCTTTTAGGGATGTATGTATGTATTGTTTCTCCTCTTTCCTTTTTTTTCTTTTCTTTTTTGGGTTATTAATACGATTTTTTTTCTTTGTTCGGTTTTATTTGGGTTTGATCACTTTTGCCGCTGGCTTCTTCTTTGTGGTTCTCTCATTGTCTTTCCTTATTAGATTTTTTCTATCTCTCTCTCTCTCTCTCTCTCTCTCTCTCCTCTCTCTCTCCTCTCTCTCTCTCTCTCTCTCTCTCTCTCTCTCTCTCTCTCTCTCTCTCTCTCTCTCTCTCCCCCTCTCTCTCTCTCTCTCTCTCTTTCCTTCTCTCTCTCCCTCTCCCCTCTCTCCCTCTCCCTCTCCCCCTCCCCCTCCCCTCCCCCTCCGCCTCCCTTCCCCTCCCTCCCTCCCTCTCCTCCACTCTCTTTCTTTCTTTCTTTTTCCTCTCTCTTTTTTTCCTATCTCTCATTATCTGTCAGTTTACATATACGTTATCCATTGTTCGTCTTTTTTTCCGTTCATCAATTATAAAAAGCGAAGAGACAAAGCGCTCTCCTCCGGCCGCTCGCCTCCACAAAGACCAATTTCCTCAAATGTCCTCAGACGCTTTGGACCTCCGCCATGTCACCGCTATTCACACAAAGAGATTAAAAATGCAAACGGGCCGAGGAATGGAAGAAATAAGGGTAAGGAGAAGAAAAGAGAAAATCCCCTGAGAAAGGTCATGTTGAGAAGAGCAGGTCGTGTCCTCAGTCGCCTTAACTGCTCTGTTCAAGAAAAAGAAAGAAAAGAAGAAGGGAAAGAATAATTTTTCTCTTCATGACATTTCTTGATCTAGTGATCTAAGGCCCTTAGGTATCATGAAGATAGCCCCTTTCGACCCTGTGACACCTTCTGTTAAGCAAATTGTATTGACATGTAGCCCCCTCTGACCCCTAGCCATTCTTAATCTAGCCCCTTTGGTCCCTCTTAACGGCACCCAATTTAGACACGTCTTAAGCCCCCTAGCTACCCTTTTCTAGCCTCCTGTGAGCCGTGACCAGCTCCGATCTAGCCCCCTCAGCCCTTCTGACAGCCCCAGTCTAGCCCTTTCAACCCCCTAACCAACCTCCGTCTTAACTGCTAGCCACCTCCAACCTCATCCCTATAACCCGCTCGCCAGCCCCGACCTTGTTCCCTCGAAAACCTAGCCACTAATCTAGACCCTTCCCCCCCTAACTCTCCTCCCCCGTGTCCCTCCCGACTCGCCCCCTCTCCCTCTCTGCCCCTCACTCTCGCCCCCGCCGATAAAAGGAGAGCCGAAGGAGGCCTTAAAACGTATTGAGAACGCCCCAGAGGACGGGCGTCTTACGTCGTGTCTCGCCGCTTCGGTTGCCATTCCACCAATCGTTCTCCGCATTTCGAAGGGGGAGGAAAGAGAGAGAGGTTGTGGAGCCCTTCCTCTTCTCCCCTCTCCCACTCCCTCCCTCCCGTCCCCTCTCTCCCAGCCGTCCTTAGCCCCTCCGCTCCCCTCCCGCCCCCTCCCTTACATCTCACACGCTCCTCCCGCGCGGGAATGTGCCGCCTAACGACCCCCAACGAGCGTGGAACGAGCACGAACGATCAAACACGCCCAATAGCACCGGCCGCCGAATGGAGACAGGTGTCGCGTCGGAGAGGGAGTGCGATGGGTGAAGAGGGGTCGGGAGGAGGGGTGGAGGAGGGAGAAGGAGGGGAAGACGGTGGGGGAGAGAGTGAGGAGGAATTAGGGAAGACGGGGTGCCGGAGATGAGAGGGAGGGAAGGAGTGGGTGGAGGGAAGGACGTTGGGAGGAGTTGAGGGGTAAGAGGGGATAGGAAAAGAGGAAAGAGAGAGAGAGAGAGAAGAGAAGAGAGAGAGAGAGAGAGAGAGAGAGAGAGAAGAGGGGAGAAGGCAAGAGGGGAAAAAGGGGTGAGGAGGGGGAAGTCGTGAGCGGGAGAGAGGGAAGAGGGTATGGGAATAGGGGGAGGGAGGAAGTGGGAAGTGGCCTGCTCGGGAGGTACATCTCGACCTTGAGCGGTTGTTTCGGGATTCGAGGACGAGGTGGTGTGAGGACAAGCACTTCGGGGACGAACTTTGCGGTCGTCCCAGGCTGTTCCGAGGCACGTGAACCGGATCCAAGAGCGCCCGGGATGGGAGGAGAGGGCGAGAAGGGAACGCATGCAGGCGTGCTTACGTGCTCAAAAACTTACAAGCAGACATATGTGAGGGTTGCACAAGTACACACACGCACGCACGCACACGCACACGCACACATACACACACAGACACACACACACACAACACACACACACACACACACACACACACACACACACACACACACACACATCATGTATATGAATATTTATAGATATTTACATATATATAAATTTATATATGTGTATGATACATTATATGTTATATGTATTAAAGATATGATATGTTTATATACATAGATACATAATTACATACATACATACAGACATGCATACATACATACATACATACATAATAATATATATATATATATATATATATATATATATATTATATATATATATGTGTGTGTGTGGTTGTGTGTGTGGAAACAGAAATCGCAAAACAGAAAAAGTTGAAAAGATTGGTAAGGCCTACGTCCTGCAATGGATTGGTTCAGGTTGATGAGGAAGAATATACATACATATAATATATATATATATATATATATATATTTATGTGTATATATAAGTATATATATATATAATGTATGTATATATATATACATACATACATATATATATTCTTACCCTCTCCTTCTCTCTCTTCTTTCCTCCCTCCCTCCCCTCTCCCTCTGCCTATCTTCCTCCCTCCCTCTCCTTCTCCTTCTGCCTCTTCTTTCCTCCTTTCCTCCCCGCTCCCTCTCCCTCCCACACCCCTCTCCCTTCTCTCCTTCTTTCTACCTCATTCCTCTCCCTCTATTTCTCTCTCCCTCTCTTTCCTCCCCTCTCCCTCTCCCTCTTTCTCTCCCTCCCCCTCTCCTCTCTCCCCTCTCCCTCTCTCCCCTCTCCTCTCTCCCCTCTCCCTCCCTCCATCACCAATAATATCGCGATTGTCCCGTCCGGCCGCCACCTCCGCCGACCCCGTGTAAGCACTTATTAAATTTGGCCAACGGCGTGGCTCATTGCGGATTGACTCGGCCAGAATGACACCCTTGGGGGAGAGAGTCGCGCTGAGGGGAGGGAGGAAGGAGGAGGGAGGAGGGAGGGAGGGTGGGAGGCAGGGAGGAGGGTGGAGGAGAGGATGGGAGGGAGGGAAAGGAGGAGGATGGAGGAGGAGGGAGGGAGGGAGGAGGGAGGGAGAGAGGGAAAAAGGAGAGGTTGAAAGGGAAGGAAGAGGAGATGTAAAGGAGGGAGGGAGGGAGGAGCTGGGAGGGGTTAGAAAGAAGGAAGGAAGGGATAGGAAGGCAGAAGGAAGGAGGGAGGAGATGGGAGGTAGGGAAGGAGGAAGGAAGGGGGACGGAAGGGTGGGAGGAAGGAGTAAGCGAAGAAGAAAGGCTTGGAAAAGGAGGGTGGAAAGAGGGGTAGGAGGAGGAAGGGTAGGAGGAAGGAAGAGGGGAATTGAAGGGAGAGCGGAAGGAGGGGGGGGGCAAAGGGAGGAGGTGGAATAAGTGGGAGTGAGGGAGAGGTGAGGTGAAAGGAAGAAGAAAAAGGGAGAAGGAGAGAGAAAAAGAATAAGGGAGGATGGAAGAAAAGGAAAGAGAGGGAGCAAGAAGGAGGAAAGAAAGCAGGATGGAGAGTGTAGGTAGAGGGAGGGAGGGGGGGAAGCCGGGGCAAGGGAAAGGGATGGGGATAGAGAGGGGTGAGGGTGCAGCCCTAGGGACCCACTTAGATAATTTGTGGCTAAGGGGGTGGGGGGTTAGGAACGAATGTTTAAGGGGTAGGGGGGGTGGGGGGGCGAAGGTAGGAATGTGGGTTTTATCTCTGAAGTTGTAAGTGCTGTAAGATGGTATGCTCTTATCTCTTTTTTTCTTTTTCTTTTCTTGTTCTTTCTTTCTTTTTTTTATTCATTTTTTCAATGTTTGGTATTATCATATTTCCCCCCCCCCGAGGTTTGAGGTAAATGAGATATTTTTTTTATGTTATTATCTTTTCTTTTTTTGAGTGGGTGTACACTTGGGATAAGAGCTAAAAATAACTTTTTTAATTATTTCAAGAAGTGCCAGACTTCTTGGTTATGAAACTGGACTGTGCTTGCTGATCAAGTGACTGTTATTCGGACTCACATGTGAATTATTTCAAGTTTACTCCATTACACACTCAGAAAATCAGTAATTGAAACATTCGAACAAGCACACAGATGTACGCACAACTCCTTTCCTGCTCCGTACATGCACATGCACCCACAACATTCATCTATAAACAGATACAAACAAACACACACACACTCACGCAAGCACAGCTTCCCCACGCACACACATCCTCCCCCCTCACTCCCAACACACACTTTCCCAGCGCATACACACTTTCCCCACGCACATACAGCTTCCCCACGCGTACACAACATCCCACGCACACACACACAGCCTCCCCATACGCGCACACAGCCTCCCCACGCACACACGCCCCCCCCACACACACAACACACACACTCCCGCGCACACACAGCCACCCCACGCTCACACAGCCTCCCCATACGCGCACACAGCCACCCCACGTGCACACAGCCTCCCCACGCACACACAGCCACCCCATACGCACACATCCACCCACGCGCACATCCCTTCCCCCCCACTCCCGACACACACTTTCCCCAGCGCACACAGCCTCCCCATACGCGCACACAACATCCCCACGCACACACACGCACACGGAGCACTAACACAGGAGAGAGAGCCAACTCACCGGGTTATGGCCCCAGCGGTGCGCGCCTCCCCGGCCGTCTGCTGTTACGAGGCCAACCCAGGTTAAAAATTCATGTGGATGAAGCTCGTAGGGCTGCAAGTGCCGGCTGTCTCACCTTTCTACTCTTCTCCTCTTCTCTTTCTCTTTTTTCTTTTTTCTTTTTCCTTTTTTTTTTTTTTTTCTTTTTCTTTCTTTCTTCTCTTTTTCTCTTTTTCTTTCTCTCTCTCTCTCCTCTCTCTCTCTCTCTCTCTCTCTCTCTCTCTCTCGTCATCTCTCTCTCTCTCTCTCTCTTTCTCTCTCTCCTCTCCTTTCTCCTTTTCTTTTCTTTTCTTTTCTTTTCTTTTCTCTCCTCTCTCTTCTCTCTCTCTCTTCTCTCTTCTCTCTCTCTCTCTTCTCGTCTCTCTCTCTCCTCTCTCTCTCTCTCTCATCTCTCTCTCTCTCTCTCTCTCTCTCTCTCTCTCTCTCTCTCTCTCTCTCTTTCATATATTTTTTTACGTCACCGATTATACTACAGGATGTCCTTGAGATGTGATGTACTGTGAGAGTCGCTGTCATAGCAAAGGAAGGAAATTATTATGCGTTGTGTGACATGATGATTCTGTTATCTGCGTGAAAGATGTGTTTCCTCTCTTGTCATTTTTTTCTTTTTCCCTTTTCTTATTATTCTGGATTTGGCAGTAGAAAAAAATTATAGGAAGGAAAAAAAATTGAGTTGATTCAGAGCTAGAAGAAGAAGAAAAAAAAAGAATGGAAGAGAATGAAAGCAAATATAAATTGTATGGTTCATATGATGTATGAAAATGGATCGAAATAAAAAGATACATATATTAGAAATTGAGAGAAAATGAAGGTATAAGAAAAGGGTAATCAAATGAAGAAAAGGGTGGAAACACAGACGGAGAGAAAGGGACGAAGGCGAGCAGGGAGAGAAAGGCATAGAAGGAGAAGAGAAGAAAAGGCGAAGGGAAGAAAAGGACCCCTCAAAAAAAAAAGATAAATAAGAAATAACGGAATAACGAAAAGAGGGAGAAAGAAACATAAAAAAATAATAGAAAGGCGGGAAGGGAAGAAAATAGAGAGAGAGAGAGAGAGAGAGAGAGAGAGAGAGAGAGAGAGAGAGAAGAGAGAGAGAGAGAGAGAGAGAGAGAGAGGAGAGAGAGAGAGAGAGAGAGAGAGAGAGAAAGAAAGAGAAGAGAAAGAGAAAGAGAAAGAGAAGAGAAAGAGAGCGAAAGAGAAAGAAAGAGAGAACGAACAACGACCGCGAGAGAAAAAACAGCGAGGCCGTAGCAGAGCAGCGGCGCGCCCATCCCAGCCTCCGTCCCTCATAATGATCTGTGGTCGGGCGGGTCAGCTGGCGGGGGGGTCGTTTCTTCCCGACAGGTCACAGATTTATGGCATGACTCCGGCCCCGAAGCAGGTGATCGATTCCCTGATTGCGTTATTCAGTTGCTTTGGGGAACGGGGGGTTGGGGTCACGCTTGGGGGCGTTCATGCGCACTTTGGGGGCGGGGTTTCAACTTGGGAGGGTGATATATACATATATATATATATATATATATATATATATATATATATATATATATATATATATATATATATATGTATATATATACATATACATATATATGCATATATAATATATATATATATATATATATATATATATATATATATATATATATATATATATATATATATATATATATATATATATATGTATGTGTACATATACATATATATGCATATATAATATATATATGTGTGTGTGTGTGTGTGTGTGTGTGTGTGTGTGTGTGTGTGTGTGTGGTGTGTGTGTGCGTGGCGTGTGTGCGTGCGTGAATAAGAATAAGTACCCGCAAAAATCAGTACGACGAGTCGAGAAAAAGAAACGAAAACGAGGAATGAAATTAAGAATAATAACGGTTATTCAAAGTTCACCGAAATCTGAAATTGTGTACAAATCATTTTCAAAAATGTCAGATAAGAACCAAGAAATTATTTCCCGACGCTGCGATAAAATACTTTCGTTGTCACTACAGCGGCTAACTACTTACCTACAGCCTTATTAGGGAACGGAAAGAGAGAACGAGAAAGATGGTTTCAGTTATTCTTGTCTCCTTTTCTGTCTCCCTCAGTTCTGTATTGTGCTTGCATTTTCTTTGTATTATCATTTATTTGCATTGTTTTTTTTTTCTCCATTTTTGTCTCTCTTTTTCCCCTGTTACTCCCTTTTTTTAGTTGATTGTCTCCCCTCTATTTTTTTATTTTTGTTTTAGCCGATAGTTTCCTTTTCCATTCTCTTATGATTTCCCCTCTTCTTCTTCATCCCCTCTCATCTTCCTCTTCATCATATTTTCATCTTTTCCTCTTTTCGTCATACTCCATCCATCTCCATCTCCCCTCTCTCTTTTTTTCCCTCTTTCCCTTCCCCTCACCCTCTCTCGCCCTTCCCTCTTACCCTTCCCCCCCCTAGACGCACCCTTATTCTCGTCACCCCAAACCTCTTCTTCCCCACCATCTCTCTCTCTCTCTCTCTCTCTCTCTCTCTCTTCTCTCTCTCTCTCTCTCTCTCTCTCGTCTCTCTCTCTCTCTCTCTCTCTCTCTCTCTCTCTCTCTCTCTCTCTCTCTCTCTCTCTCCTCTCTCTCTCTCTCTCTCTCTCTCTCTCTCTCTCCTCTCTCTCTCTCTCTCTCTCTCTCTCTCTCTCTTCTCTCTCTCTCTCTCTCTCTCTCTCTCTCTCTCCTATCTCTTCCTCTCCCTCTCCACTCCCATCTCTCCCTCTACTTCCGACCCCGACTCTCACTCTCTCCAACCCCTTTTCTACCCCAATCCATCTCATCCCCCCCTCCCACCCCCCCATCAACTCAGTCTTTACTCCCTCTTCACCGCTTCCAAGCCTCTTTCCTCTCTTACTTTCTCATCCATCCTTTTCCTCGATCAACTCTTATCTTAAATCCCTCTTCACCCTCCCTGCCTTCATCATCATCTTCATCCACTTCACTCCCTCTTTCTCCATTACCCCCTCTCTCCCTCTTCCCCTCTCATCCCCCTTTCCCTCCTTCAATTCCTCTTCACCCTTCATTCCCTCTCCCCCCTCTTCCCCTCTCCCCCTCCATCAACTCCACTTTCACCCCCCACTCCATTCCTCTTCATTTCCTCCTCTTCCTCTTTTACCCCTTTCCCTCCATCAACTCCATCTTCACCCCCACTCCATCCCCTCTTCCCATTTTCCTCCCCCTCTCTCTCCACCCCCTCCCCCTTCCCCCCAGCCCCCAATTTCGGGAAGGAGCGACGGCCATCGTTTACGGCGCCCAGCTTGAGAAAATATCGCAGCCAATGGGGGTATTAACATGAAAGTTTAATGCCGATGACGCTGGCGGTGAGGCTCTGGAGGCATCGTCTTTCTGAGGGGGTGGAGGCGCTTCCCCTTCCCCCACCCCCCTCTTTTTTTGAAGGGTGGGGTGGGGGAGGGAGTGGGGATAAGGGGGGGGGAGAATGTGGGTACTTGTCTTTTTTTTTTTGGGGGGGGGGAGGGGTGTTAAGTTATTGGTTTGGTTTGTGTGGGAATGGGAGAGAGAGAGGGGTGTCTGTAATGTTGATTTTTGTTGTTGAGGTTTTATTTCCTCTCTCTCTCTCTCTCTTCTCTCTCTCTCTCTCTCTCTCTCTCTCTCTCTCTCTTCTCTATATATATTATATATATATATATATATATATATATATTATATATATATATATATCTGTGTCTCTCTCCCTCTCTCTCTCCCTCCTCCTCCCCTCCCCCTTCCCTCCCCCTTCCCCCTCCCCTTCCCTCCTTCCCTCCCCCTTCCCTCCTTCCTCGCCCTTCCCTCCTCCTTCCTCCCTCCTTCCTTCCTTCCCTCCTTCCTACCCTCCTTCTCCCGTTCAGTCTCTCTCTCGCTGTCGAAACTTTCTTCTTAAAACGCAATGTATTTAATATGTCATCATCATCAACCCAACTCTTAAACACGTGTATCTCAGCGCATTCAGTTTTAATTGATCCATCTTGATTGACACTCATGATGGGATGGATGCAATAATCTAGATCTTATCAGTGAGTGCGGAGATGCTTATCACGATCAGCTGACAGCGCTTTAATGGAGAAGATAAAGAACGGATTGTGATAAAGAAGAGATAAGGATTAAAAGTGGATGATAATTTCGTGGCGATGATGATAGTAAGGAGGAATAGGAGGAGGAGGGTGATAATCAGGATAATGATAAAAATCTTCATTATTATATTTATTGCTGTTATTATCATTTATTGCTATTGTTATTATTATTATCAATGTTATCATCATTATAATAGACTTGGTAATTATTACATTGGTATAATGGTAATGAAAATTCCACTGGCAGATAGAATTGATAATTATTAAAAAAAAATGTCTGAATTGATAAATAAAGAAATAAAAACCTGTTTATGGGACCACCAAGACGGACGACCAACACAACGGCCAAGAAAGCGATTAAGACCACGACCACGACCTCAGAATCAAGAGCGACGACTGGGACGGCCTTCCGTAGTCGTCGTCATTGCGGAGACGACCTGGACTCGGTAATGACGGGTCTCTCCGCCCGTGATGAACCGCCCTCGAGGTTGATTGGCGATCCGCGCCCGATTGAAGTCATTATATCGAAAAGCTATTAAGAGGGACGCGCAGGGTGCTCGTTCTAATTATAGGTGGGAGGTTGACAAAAGCTATGATTTCGTGTTTCGCTTTCCTGTCTTTCTTTTTCTTTTTTTCTTCTCTCTCTCTTTTAGTCTCTGTCTGCGTCTCTCTTGTCTTTCTGTGTGAGTGTGTGCCTGTCTGTTTGTCTGTTTGTCTGGCTGTCTGTCTGTCTGTCTGTCTGTCTGTCTGTCTGTCTCTCTCTCTCTCTCTCTCTCTCTCTCTCTCTCTCTCTCTCTCTCTCTCTCTCTCTCTCTCTCTCTCTCTCTCTCTCTCTCTCTCTCTCTCTCTCTCTCTCTCTCTCTCTCTCTCTCTCTCTCCCTCCCTCTTCCCTCCCTCCCTCCCTCCTCCCTCTCTCCCTCCCCCCCCCTCCTCCCTCTCTCTCTCTCTCCCTCTCTCTCTCTCTCTCTCTCTCTCTCTCTCTCTCTCTCTCTCTCTCTCTCTCTCTCTCTCTCTCTCTCTCTCTCATTCTTTCATTTTCCTTCCCTTTCCCGCATAATCTCCCCTCTTTGCGATAATATATCCGCGCTTAGTCCCTACCGCCAACTCATCTTCCCTAACGTCTTTGCTAAGCGCTTCTCATTCAGCCTCAAAAACTGCGCAAAATCTGCATTTTGTCTTCCCTCCCCCTGAAACCACCTCCGTTTTCTACGCGAGAACACGCCGTCGAAAACCAGCCCGTTTTGTAGTTCGGCCATTTAATAATTTCCCATTTGTATGCAATCAATCCACTAATCAGCCGTTTTATAAGAAATTATGGAGTTAATGAGCTATTCCCAGGCGGAACATCCGGTAAATCGGCTATTTAGAAGCTTGGTATTCGCTCGCAGTCTATTTACAAGCTGTTCAAAATGGCGGGCCTGCCGCTCGGAATAGCTTTGTTAGCGATATGCATAAGGCTTTGCTCGCTTCTGCACTCAGGCTGAGTGTGTCTTTCATCTTGGGCGATAAAGGAAATTTGTGAATGGAGTGAATGGGAGAGAGTCGGTGCATGTACGGCGTGTTGGTGAATTGGAGTGGCACTTCGCTTTGCCTCGGCCTAATTGGGCACCTCTCGGTTTGGCTGTGTTGGCACGTTGCGTCTTGAGGTATTGCATTCAACGCTGCCTATTAGGGCCCCCTTTTTTTGTTTGTTTATTTGTTGTTGTTGATTTTTTTTCAAGTGGTGCTCCAAAGCCTGTCTCGAAATCAAAATGCATTTTGAGGTTTTTGTTGTTGCTATTGTTGTTATTGTTATTGTTACTATTATTATTGTTTTTATCATTATCGTCATTATTATTGCTATTATTATTGTTATGATTATTATTACTACTACTGCTATTATTATTATCATTATTATTATTACTATTATTATTATTATTATTATTACCATTATTATCGTTAATTATTGTTCTCTTTATATTTTTCATATAATGTAGTACCCTCACTAAAGCCCATATATTAATTTCTGTCGAATGAGGGTTATAAAAAAACAACAACTACTGTACGACACCGCAAGATAATAAAAGTAATGATTAATACGGAATTACTATCTCACTGGGTAAAAGTCTATATGAAAGTACTTTACTCTCCATAGAACCACCCAAATGCCATCTTCTCGCCCGCCCTGTGTCACTGCACGCCCGCAAACCTCCAGCCCTATCAGCCCATACCCAAATCGGAATTACCCCACACACACCCCCTCCGTCTTCCTCTCTTCCCTTGTCCTCTTTGGAACCCATTATCCTGATCTCTTCCCCTCTTTTAGCCCTGTTCCCCTTTCTCCCCCTGCCCCCCCCCTTCCCCCCTGGTCTCTCTTCCCCTCCCCCGCCCCTGTAGTAGCCCACCCCCAGGTCCCCTCCCCACCTCCTCTCCTCCTAACTCCCACCCCACCACCGACCCACTCCACCCTTCATCCCCCGTCCACCGACCCATCCCACCCTCCTCCACACCGCCACACCGACCCCAACCCACCCTCCTCACACACCCAAACACCACCGACCCAACCCACCCTCCTCCACCCTCCTCCACAACCCCAAACACCAAACCGACCCACCCACCCTCCTCCACACCCCGCCCCACCGACCCACCCCACCCTCCACATCCGACCCCAACCCACCCTCCTCTCACACCCCAAACACCACCGACCCAACCCACCCTCCTTCACACCCCAAAACACCACCGACCCAACCCCACCCTCCTCCACACCCTAAAACACCACCGACCCACACCCACCCTCCCCCACCCCACACCTCCCACCCACCCTCCACATCCACCCAACCCATCCTCCTCCAACACCCCGCCACCACCGACCCACCCCCCCCTCCTCCCACACCCCCAAACACCACCCGACCCACCCACCCCTCCTCCCACAACCCCAAACCCACACACCGACCCACCCACCCTCCTCCACACCCCGCCACCTCCACCCGCCACCTCCCACCCCGCCCACTCCGCACCCTCCCCACCAACCCGCCCCCCGAGCCAAACAGCAAGCAAGAGCGACACCCCCTGGCCCGCCCGACCATCTAAAAAGCAAATTAAGCCTCATTAGAAGCTCAATCCATGAAGAGTGCTTAAAGCGCGGGACCCGAGACGCCAGCTGACATAATTGGCGGCGTCATGTCGGCGTCAGCAATTACGGCATTCGGGACGTCAGGACAGGAGACGGCGATTGGCAGCTGATACTTAGGGCGGGCGACGGGGCTTCAGGATGGGTTTGTCGACGAGGCTTCCGATCGGGCCGCTGGTTTCCTGTGGGGGTGGGTTTCCCGGTGCCAGCCGGCTCAGCTGATGCAGGAGGGGGGGGGGGGGGTGGTTGTGTGTGTGTGTGTGTGTGTGGTGTGTGTGTGTGTGTGTGTGTGTGTGTGTGTGTGTTGTGTGTGTTGTGTGTGTGTGTGTGTGTTTGTGTGTGCGTGCGTGCGTGCGTGCGTGGGAAGAGATGGAGGGAGGGAGAAATGGGGGGAGAAAGGGAGAGAGAGAGAGAAAGAGAAAGAGAAGAGAGAAGAGAGAGAGAGAGAGAGAGAGAGAGAGAGAGAGGAGAGAGAGAGAGAGAAGAGAGAGAGAGAGAGAGAGAGAGAGAGAGAGAAAAGAGAAAGAGAAACAGGGACAGAGGGAGAGAGAGAGAGAGAGAGAAAAGAGAAACAGGGACTGAGGGAGAGAGAGAGAGAGATTTTTCTACTTCTGCGTGTTTGCTCAATATATTTCACGTGCATAAATTGATTTTTTTACTACCTCCAAAGACCATCTCTTTTCATCTCCTTCCTCGGAACCGTTGTTGCAAAATGCTGCATAATAATTCAGCAGGATTTCTCCTCACTTCATATTCTTCATGTCTTTTCATTAATCTCACTTGTTCTTCTTCTTAGCTCGACGTGATTCTCGATCTATCACAAAAGTTATATTTGAATATAAATTTATTATATATATATGTAATGTATGTATATATAATATATATTTTATAATAACAAAATATATATATATATATATATATATATTATATATATATATATATAAATTTTTCAGATGAATATTCATAATTATATTTTTTCGGTAATAAACAGATTACACAAAATTTTAACAGGTACATACTTTACAATCTCATTAATTTTCAAAATCCGTTGTTTTTCCCATCTTCCCGCCGATAGGACCATTCGTTCCCCTTCCCTTTCTCATTCTGGATCAGTACTCCTCCTTCTTCTCTTCACTCATCATGCCGGCTCCCATCACCGCTCCCACGTTCCCATGATCCTGAAAGCCCATCCCGTTATGTCTCCCTTCCTGCACCCCTGGTTCCCCTACCCCTCTTCCCGTCCTAGCCATATCCTTCCATGGCCCCCCAACCCCCCTGTCCCGCTCCTCTCCCATGGGAACAAGTCGCCCCCCCCCCTATCCTCTAAAGGTCTTTTTCCCTTCTCCTGGTCTCTCTTCCTAGCCCCTTGGACTATCTCCTGGTCCCTCCGCCCTTCCCAACCCTCGGTTCCCCTTCCATTCCGGCCTTGTCCCCTCCCCCGCCTTTCCCTTGTCCTAGGCAATCCTGCCCCCCGCCCGGATCGCCGATCCGCCCCTTCCCTCCCTGGGACACACCACCTCCCCCCTGGTCCCTGCCGCCCTCTCCTCCTGGTCCCGTCCCCCGACCCTCGCCCTTTTACGGTCCTAACTACGTCCGTGCCTGGTCCACCCCCCCTTCCCCCTTCCTCTCCCCTGGACCCAGCCCCCTATTCTCTGTCCTTATTCCCCCCGTTCCCTCCCCCTTCCCGTCGCTAGCCTAATCCTACACTGGTCCCGATGCTTCCCTGCCGACCCCCTTACCTACTCCCATGGTCCCCTGCCCACCCCCCGGTTCCGCTTGACAAATTCGCCCCTTCCCCTTCCAACTGGTCCCCATGAGCCTAATCCGTCCTTGCCCCTCACCCTCCAGTTTCCGTTACCCCTTCCCGCTCCTGGAACTCCCCCCCTATCCTCATAATGGTCCTTTCGCTTCCCCTTCCCCAGGTCGCTCCTCACCCCCTCACACCCCTTACGTTCCTAGCCTATCATCCCTGTCCCACCACTCCCTATCCTCCTAGGTCCTTTCCCATTCCTCTCCCGCCCTCTCCCTCCCCCCTCCGCCCTTTCCCTGCCCTAGCCTATCCTCCCTGCCGCCCCCCCCCCCGTCCCCTTCCTCTCCCTGGACACACACCCTCCCCCTGGTCCATCCCCCCTCCCCTTTTACGTTCTTAGTCTATCCTCCTGGTCTCCCCCCCCGTCCCCCCTTCCTCTCCCTGGACCCCTGCCTCCCTTCCCCTTCCCTATCCTAGCCTATCCTCCTGCCCTCCCACCCCCCGTCCCCTTCCTCTCCCTGGACCACACAACCCTCCCTGGTCCCTTCCCCCTCCCCCTTCCTGTCCTAGCCTATCCTCCTGGTCTCCCCCCCCCGTCCCTTCCTCCTCCTGGTCCCCTCCCCCCCTTCCCCCTCCCTGTCCTAGCCTATCCCCCCCCCCCCCCCTTTCCCTTCTGACACACCCCTTGAACAGAAGCGTTAAGCCGCGCGACTCAATGAACTACCAAACTCTCTGTGCTCCTGTGTGATATAAAATGTAAATTAAATTCTGTAAATTCTTCGCGTCTGACACCCCCTCTTCCCCCCCTCCCCTCCCCCTCGCCCCCCCCACCCCCAACCAGAAGCAATCTCGCCCCAGGGAGAGAGTCGCCCTTGTTGCTTCAGATTATAGGATTTCTCTCTCTCTCTCTCTCTCTTTATATCTATCTCATCTCTGATTCTCTCTTTCTCTTTCTCTCTCTCTTCTATCTCCTATCTCATCTCTCTCTCTCATCTCTCTCATCTCTCTCTCTCTCTTCTCTCTCTCTCTCTCTTCTCTCATCTCTCTCTCTCCTCCCTCTCTCTCTCTCCTCTCTCTCCTCTCTCTCTCTCTCTCTCTCTCTTCTCTCCTCTCTCCTCCTCCTCTCCTCTTTCTTTCGCTCCTTTCTCTTTCTCTTTCCTCTCTCTCTTTTCCTTCTCTCGCTTCTTTTTTTTGTCTCCTCGCCGGTCGATTTATGATGTCTATTTGACTTCTTAGTTAGAGATTAGTAATCTAATATTTTAAAGTTTATCTTATATGCGTTTACTGGTCTTTTTCTTTTCTCTTTCCTTTTATATTTTCTTTGCCGTTATATTTATGGAGGGATTTTTGTCCAAAATTCCCCAAGGAATGTATTTTGGAATCACCCATTTTTTCATTCTTTTATCCTATCTTTGCATAATTGTCCTTTACTAGATTACGTTTTGGAAAATATAAATAAATAGAGGAAGGGTTAGGAAAAATAAAGAAAGGAAGGGGTAGAAAAAGATAAAGAAAGGGAGGGGTAGAAGAAATAAAGAAAGGAAGGGGTAGAAAAAGATAAAGAAAGGTAGTGTTGGAAAAAATAAAGACAGGAAGGGGTAGAAATATAAAGAAGGGAAGGGTAGAAAAAAATAAAGAGAAGGGGTAGAGAAAAAATAGATAAAAAGGAAGGGGTAGAAAAAAAATAAATCAAGAGAGGGGTAGAAAATGATTCCAAAACAAAAGCAGGACGAGAAGCTCTCCCTTGCACCCGAAGACGAAGAAGGCTCCAGTTCGCATGATCATTTTATGGCAGCGGCAACACAACACATTAACCTGTCCCTGGCCTTCACCTCCCACCTGTCCCGCGCCGGCATCACTCTCAGAGAAGCCGCTGCAGCCAGACAGGTAAAGGCATCTGTCGGGAGAGGGCCATGCCGGTGTCTGGGGCCACCCGCGCCCCTGTCTCCAGATGGCCGAGGTCCTGAGGGCGCTTCGGGGCTCGGGAATGGGGCCAGGGAGGTGGGGTCATGGTTTTCCTTTTGAGTGTGGGAGCGTCGCCATTTTGACAGTGCCAGGTGGTAATGCTTAAAGACCATCTTTGAGGGGAATGTCTTAAGTGGTTAGTATTATATGTAGATAGATGCATAGGTAGATGAATAGATTAATTAGTAGGTAGATAGATAGATAAATTGATTGATAGATTATAAGCATACCAGCGTATGTTAATAATTATTTTTTAGGTTGTCTGGAAATATAAATCTGTATCGTATGTATGTGTTGTAAAGAGAGAGAGAGAGAGAGAGAGAGAGAGAGGAGAGAGAGAGAGAGAGAGAGAGAGAGAGAAGAGAGAGAGAGAGAGAGAGGAAGAGAGAGAGAGAGAGAGAGAGAGAGAGAGAGAGAGAGAGAGAGAGAGAGAGAGAGAGAGAAGAGAGGAGAGGATCCTCACGCGTCCATCCAGCACGCAGGATCCAGCACCCCGTGATTTGCAGTGGCTACAGATTTACAGCAGTTGTCTGTGTCTCTTTTTATATTAGACCTTAGAGCATCGGGCTTCATGTTTATTCACAGGGACCGGGAGCCTCGTGTCAGGGGAGGAAGGGGGAAGAAAAATGTATACATATCTGTTTATTGGTCTTGAGAATCTCTTCTGTCAAAACTAAAGTGTTTGGACACTTGGATTAAGCGATTTTTTGGAGGTGTGTGTGTGTGTGTGTGTGTGTTTGTGTGTGTTGTGTGTCTGTGTGTCTGTGTGTGTGTGTGTGGTGTGTGTGTGTGTGTGTGTCGTGTGTGTGTGTGTGTGTGTGTGTGCGCGCGTGTGCGTGTGCGTGTGCATGTGCGTGCGTATGTGTGCACGTACAAGTGTGACGGTCGAGGACGCGCCCATTTCTATCGGCAAATAGTTATCTTTCTCTCTTCCTTTCTTCCTCTTTCCAACGGGACTGGTTTTTCCTAAGGTTGATGCTTGTTCAGTTGGCTCCCTCTTTGTCTGACTTTATTTTGAATGTTTATGACTTCGCGATTGAACGATTAATGGCGGACCGTTAAGGAGGCCTTGGGAATAATAGACGACGTATAAACTTGATTCGAATGAAGGGCAAACGTAATTGATTTGGAATATGCATTTATTCTTTTGTTCTGTGAGGCTCTCGTTATATTCTGTTTCGTCCTTCGTCGTTTAGTTTTTAAAGTTTTTTTTTTTTTTTTTCTGTTGATTTTTTTCTTATTTTTTCTTTTTGTTGTTTTGTTTCTCTCAGATAGAGAGAAAGAATGAAAGAGGAAAAAGAAATTAAGAGACAGATAGATAGTAAGGAGATGACACTTACATTTCGAGAGAGAGAGAGGGAGGGAGAGAGAGAGAGAGAGAGAGAGAGAGAAGAGAGAGAGAGAGAGAGAGAGGAGAGAGAGAGAGAGAGAGAGAGAGAGAGAGAGAGAGAGAGAGAGAGAAAGAAAGAGAAGAAAGAAAGAAAAGAGAGAGAGAGAGAGAGAGAGAAGAGAGAGAGAGAGAGAAGAGAGAGAGAGAGAGAGAGAGAGAGAGGAGAGAGATAGGGAGGAGGAGAGAGATAAGAAAAAGAGAGAGAGAGAGAAAGAGACAGACAAGAGAGAGAGAGAAAGAAAGACAGAGAGAGAGAGAGATAAAGAAAAGAGAGAAAGAGAGGGGAGAGAGAGAGAGAGAGGTGCGAGGGAGGCCATCTCACATGGATCGTGATTCGCGGCACACATCCGGGTAAGAAAGGCCAAGCATTTTCCATCATCCGGACAACTGACCACACAACTTCTCTCCCCCCCCCTTTGTCCATCTGCTCCACCCTTCTTATCCACCTTCTTCCCCCCTACCCCCATTCCACTTCCACTATTCCCTACTCTTTGTATCCACCTTAACTCCTCCACCTACCCTCCACCTTACTAATGTCCCTCCTCCTCCTCCCCTACCATTAGTTTTTTTGGTGTGTCAATCTCTAAAATCTCCCTATTATTCAGGGTGTGCGACTTACCCCTTCGTCCAACGGCGGCCATTTTCCCCTCATTTCGTGCCTCGTCCACTTTCTGGTAATGATCCTTTCGTTATTCTATGCTTTCTCGCCTATTTTTCTAATCCTCTTTATTCCGTTCTTGGCATTCGTGTAGCCAGCTTTCATGCCTCACCTGTTCCCATATTATTTTATTTTTTCTTTCTGCCTCTATCTTATTCCATCTTTTCTTTTTTTTTCTTTTTTTGTTTTTTGTTTTTTTTTTTGTTTTGTTTTATTTTTTTTGTTGTTTTTTTTTTTTTTTTTTTTTTTTTTTTATTTTTTTTTCTCTCTCTTATCTTTTCTTTTTTTTTTTTTTTTCTTTTTTTTCTTATTTTTTGTTTTTTTCTTTTTTTATTTTTTTTTTGTTTTTTTTTTTTTTTTTTTTGTTTTTTTTTTTTTTTTTTTTTTTGTTATTTTGGGTTTTTTTTTTTTTTTGTTTTTTTTTTTTTTTTTTTTGTGTTTTTTTCTTTTTTTTTTTTTTTTTTTTTTTTTTTTTTTTTTTTTTTTTTTTTTTCTGTCTTTTTTCTATTATCTTTTTATTTCTCTATTTTATCTCTATCATTTTGTTTTTTTTTTTTTTTTTTTTTTTTTGTTTTTTTGTTTTTCTTTTGTTCTTTGTTTTTTTTTGTCTCTGTTTTTTCTGTTTTATCTTTTTTTGTTGTTTTCTCTGCTTTTTTTTTTTTCTTGTTTGATTCTTTTATTTATGTTTTTCTTATTGTTGTTGTTATTGTCTTTATTTTTCTGTGCTGTGTCTCTGCCGCGAATGTGGTCGCCGGCCGCCGGCATCGTCCAGCTTCCCGGGAATTCTTGCCTCGCGCGCCAGACCTTTGACCACTGGCTACCCGGAGGGGCCCCTCCTTCACTCACGCGGTCGTGGGGTCGTGTGTCCCTACCTATCCCTTGCCTCTCACCTTGTCTGCGCATCCGCCGTCCTTCACCTCCACCTACCCCTGCGCTCTTCAACCACCACCTTCTCCAGCTTTACCCCATCCTCCACTTCCACCTTCTACCGCCAGCCTCCACCTTAACCCTATCTCCCTGCTCCTCCACCTCGCCACACATTACACCCGTTCTCCCACATCCACCCTTACCCCGGTGTGGTTGCTCTTCCACTCGCACTCTACTCTCGACATCCCCTCCTCCAGCTCTCACCGACCCCCTCCTTCACACTCCACCCTTACATCCTCCTCACCTCCCCCCTCACATGTCCGTCGCGCCACCATCCTACCGGTCTCCTCACCGGATTCCTCCACCTCCATTCTACCCCCTCCTTCCATTCAACCCTTACAGAGTGACACCGTCTCCTCACCTTCCACCTACATCCAACCCTTATACCGCCTTGTTTCCTCCACGGGGTGTCGCTCGCACTTTTTCGTCCTTACGTCCTTCCCGAGCGGCTCCGATGGGACCCTTACCTCTCGCTCCACTCTCCGGTGTACTGTTGTTTTGGGTTTTGGGGGGGGTCTGTTGTGTGCTGTGTAGTAGTTATGTGTGTCGCCTTGGGATTGATGCTGTAGCCTTGTCTCTCACGCGTGTCTTGACTGGGCCCGCTTCTTCCACCTGCTATCGCTCGACATCCCATTCCTCCGGTATGTCCGGCGTAGTGTCCTGGCTTACACCTTGGCTCCCGGCTTTTCGCTTCAGCTTTCTCCCTTACTGGAGTTCGCTGCGTCTTCTCAGTAACTCTCCTCCCTTAACCCTTGCGCCTACCTCCCTTCCTCCAGCTCCACCTGTTACACCCTCTCCTACTTCCACCCCTACACCCTCTCCACTTCCACCTCCAAACCTTCTACCTCCCCTCCCCCCCGAACCCCCCCTAGAGACGACAGCGCCTCTCGCGGACAAGACACCAAACCGAGACGGGAGGAGGCGTTTCCCGCGCATGACGTCACGCGGCCCAACAAAACCCGAGTAATAAAACCCGCCCCGTCAATGGCGTCGCTCTCCGGGTGTTTTTGAGACACAATCGCCCGTCTCCGTTTAATGGCCCCCCAAATCTTATCATAATCTGATATAAAAGACGGGACCCACCTGAAAAGTAAGGTTGATACCCCACGCCCACGCCCGCGCTTTTCGATTACGGTGGGGGGGAGGGGAGGGGGAGGGAAGGGGAGTGAGAAGGAGGAAGGAGATAGGGGTTGGGGAGGGAGGGGAGGGGAAGGGGAGGTGGGGGAAGGGAGGAAGGGGAAGGGGGAGGGGAGGAACGGTTAGAGGAAGATGGAGGGGAGGTGGATGTTTAGGGGAACGGGAGGGGGAGGGCAGGGGTACAGGTTGGAGGAAATGGAGGAGTATAGCTGGAGGAAAGGGTTGTTTATTGGGGAAGGAGGAGGGGGAGGAGGGGAAGGATTTGTGGAAGGGTCGGGGGCTGAAAGGGAAGGGGTTCTGTCCTTGGGGGAAAAAGGGGGATTAGGATGAAAGGGTTTTGTGGCTCGAGGAAAGGGTAGCTAGGAAGGGAAAGGGGGATAGGAAGGGTTGGGGAAAATTTCATCTGGGAAAAGGTGGAAAGACAGAAAGGAAGGAAAGGAGGGGAAGGAGGCACGTGGAAAGGCTAAGGGTGATATTAAGGGAGGGAAGGGGAAGGCAAGGTAGAAGGAATGAAAGAAGGTGAAAAGGATTAGGCAGGAGGAAGACATTCCACTGGGGGAAGGATGGAGTCTGAGGAGGCCACAGAAAGGGTTGGGGATGAGAAGAAAAGAGGGTGGAATGAAGGGAACATAAGGGAGAGGAGTGAGAAGGGAGGATAAGAATTTAGGAAGGGAAGTGGAAGGGATAGCAAAGTTGACCACTTTTATGCGACATACACTGCATGCATGGGACTTATCTATTTATTTATGTTTAACTTTTATATATATATATATATATTATATATATATATATATTATATATATATATATATATATATATATGCACACACATACGCGTACACACACACACACACACACACACACACAACACACACACACACACAACACACAACACACACACACACACACACACATATATATATAGACATATATATGCACATTTATATTATATTATATATATATATATATATATATATATAATATATATATATACATATATATATATATATATATATATATATATAATATATATATTATATATATATATATATATATATATATACGTTTGCATATTGATGTATTTATTTATTCATTATTTTTTTATGCGTTAGCTCTTGTTTGTTATTTTTCGTGTATTTTTATAATTGATTATTTTCCCATAAATTTGCAGTTGTCTCTCCTCATAAATCTCAAAACAAATTGAGAAAAAGAAAGAAAGAGAAGAAGAAAGAATGGAAGAAGAAACGTCAAAATGCAATTACACAAACGTTCGGATTATAAGTTAATTCCGTCGTAAGTTTTAGCGGTAAGGTTTCCAATGCGCATGTCACTCGTGGTTTCCCCTGCTGCTATCAGGCAATCCGTGCCCTTGCTGCCCTGTAACCAGATATGCCCTGCCTCCGCTGCCAATCCCCCCCCCCTTCCTCCCTTCACTCCCTTTCCTTGACTGGAACGCCTACTCGCCCCCCCCCTTACCCCTTCTCCAGGCTGTGTCAGCATGCCTCTCCCTCCCTTCCTGATTTCAGCCTTTCCTGTCCTCCCTTTATTTCTTCCTTCCTTCCTCCTCCCTCCCCCTTCCTCTCTTTCTCCTCTCCTCCCCTCCTCCCTCTCTTTCCCTCTCCTCCTCTCTCTCTCGCTCCCTCCTCCTCTCGCCTTCCTCCTCCCTCCCTCTCCCCTGCCTCTCTTCAGCCCTTCGTCGCTCACCTCCGCCCCTCCCTGCCGAGTGGCTATCAGGCAGGATCGCGGTAATGAAGTCTTGCTTGTAGCTGCACTGTCACCCCCCCCACCCTCCCACCCCACTACGTTCTCGCTATCCTCCCTCTTTCCTACTCCTCTTTTTATCCTCCTCTTTCTTCTCCTTACCCGCCTCCTTATCCCAAATCACTCGACCCATCGCCACTTTTTTTCCCCTCCGTCCATCCCTTCTTCCCTCCTCCTCCTCCTGTCTTTATATTCTCTCCTCCTTTCCTCTTCATCCTTCTCCTTCTCTCATCACTCTCCCCTCCTCCTCATGTTCTTCCACCTCCTACTTCTCCTCTTCTTCACTCTCCTCTTCCTCCTCCTCCTCTTCGTCTTTCTCTTCCACCTCATCCTTCTCCTCTTCTTCATTCTCCTCCTTCTCCTCCTCTTCAACCTTCTCCTCCTCCTCCTCTTCCACGTCATTCTTCTCCTCCTCTTCATCATTCTCCTCCCCCTCCTTCTCCTCTTCATCACTCTCCTCCTCCTCCTCCTCTTCCACTCCCCTCTTTCTCTTCTCTTCTCCTTCTCCTCCTCCTCCTCCTCCTCTCCTCTCCTGCGGGCGTCGTCCGGAGCTCCGCCCTCATGTCCTGCAGGGTGATATGGGTGGTCCCGTCATCCGCATTTTATGTCTTAATTATTTACATATTGTAAAAGGGATCTTAATTTATGTCTGATCTCAGGTCGTGTCTTCATCGCAGAGGAGGTTGATGGATGTTAGATGTTAGATTGTTAGTTTGTTTGACGTTTGTTGGTTGTGAATATTACTTTCGTTGTTAGAAGGAGAAGGAGAAGGCGAAGGAGGAATTGAAGAGGAAGGAGGGGTAAATAGAAAAGGAAGAGGGAAAAGGAGATGAGGAAGGAAAGGGGAGGGAGACGGTGAGGATAACGATGAAGATGAAAATAAGGGATAATAAAAGATAGATGAGAAAGAGGAGGAAAGATATAAGAGGCAGAATTAAAAAAGACGTAAGAGAAAGAGGAATAAAATGATAAGGAGGAGGAGGAGGAAGAAAAAAAATTGGAAAAAAACACACGAAAACTTAAACAGAAGAAGTAAAACTAACAAAAAAAAAAGACGACGAAAGGAGAAACGACAACACGATAAAGAAAAAAAAATCATTTCGACCATCCCCTCCGGAGCGGCGGCCGGACTCCCGAACACGAGTCCGCACCGAGAGACGATGACACCCAAAGATGTCGCGAAGCCGGACTCGGACCATCGCGACGGCCATTGTGTTGGTAGTGATAGAAATTATTTTGCATAGATATAGCGGTCGCGGCGGTGGAAGGCGTGTTGTCAACGCTGCTGGGGACCGATAGCGGGGAGCGTTGGCAATGCTGCGATGGCGGCGGCGATTAGGGCGCGTCGTTGGTCTTTTGGGCGGCGGGGGGGGGGGGGGGGGGGGGGTAGGGGGTAAAGGGTAGGGGTAGGGGGGGGAGAAGAGGAAATAAGAGAGAGAGAGAGGAGGAGTGATAGTTGGAGATAGAGGGAGGGAGAGAGAAGGGAGAGATAGTTGGAGATAGAGGGAGGGAGAGAGAGAGAGAAGGGAGCGATAGTTGGGGAGAGAGAAGAGGAGGGAGAGATAGTTGGAGATTGAGGGAGGGAGAGAAGGGAGAGATAGTTGGAGATAGAGGGAGGGAGAGAGAGAGAGAAGGAGCGATAGTTGGGGAGAGAGAGAGAGGAGGGAGAGATAGTTGGAGATTGAGGGAGGGGGAGAGAGAGAAGGGAGATAGAGGGAGGGAGAGAGAGAGGAAGATCTTAGTGAGAAATGAAGCGAAAGGGAAACAGGGGGTGGGAGAAGAGCAAATAGGAGAGCGAGAGAGAGAGAGAGAGAGGAGAGAGAGAGAGAGAGAGAGAGAGAGAGAGAGAGAGAGAGAGAGAGAGAGAGAGAGAGAGAGAGAGAAGAAGAGAGAAGAGAAGAGAAGAGAAGAGAGTAAAAGGAATATATAGGAAATGAAAAAGAGAAACATAGGAGCGACAAAGTCAAACACACAAAAAAGAGAGATAGAAAGAAGAAGAGAAGAAGAGAGAGAAAAGCGAGAGAGGGGAACAAGGGGGGCGCAAAGAGACAAATTTATCTCGTCCCAATAATATTTTGTGGCGAAGAAGCCGCTGGAATTCGAAATATAATTTTATAACTGTCGTGGGATTAACTTTGTGGATTTCAACTTGCTTCTTAAATCCTCTTCTCGTCCGTGTTGGTGAAATTGGATAAATATATTTATTTTTCATTTCTCTTCCTCTCTCGCCTTTTTTTCTTTATTTTTTTTTCTTTGCCTTGCTTTCGCTCCCCATCTGTCGGTATTTTCTCTTTCTGTCGGTTTGTCTATCTGTCTAACTATATATCTGTCTGTTTATATCTTTCTCTTTCTCTTTCTCCTCCTCCC
This sequence comes from Penaeus vannamei, assembly GCF_003789085.1. Lineage (NCBI taxonomy): Eukaryota > Metazoa > Arthropoda > Malacostraca > Decapoda > Penaeidae > Penaeus > Penaeus vannamei. Next base: position 36,693 of record NW_020870620.1, read on the forward strand.
CCTCCCCTCTCTCTCTATCACTCTCTCCCTAACTCTCTTTCCGTCTTATCTCCCTCTCCCTCTCCCCCTCCTTTCTCTCTCTCTCTCTCGCCGTTTTCCACCTCGTCTTGTGTATGTCAATGCCATTTTGACAAGCGGATCAAGTGGTCCACTTACCGGCTGCCTAATGCGTGTTTCTCCCCGGGTTGGCAGAAGAAGTGCGACATTTGGCTTTGAGTGGGCGGGTGGGCGGGCGGGCGGCGGCGGGCTCCCTCGCTGCTGGCTGGGGCGTCATGCTCGTGGGCTTATCTTTTATGAATTTAAGGTTGCTAGTATTGCTGTAAGTGTGTGTGTGGGGGGGTGGGGGTGTGTGTGTGTGTGTTTGGGTGGGTTTGGGTGTGTATGGGTGTGTGTGTGTATGTGTGTGTGTGTGTGTGTGGTGTGTGTGTGTGTGTGTGTGTGTGTGTGTGTGTGTGTGTGTGTGTGTGTGTGTGTGTGTGTGTGTGTGGTGTGTATAAGGGTAAGAAAGGGAGAAGTAAATAGATATACTGTAGTTATATAGACATGTAGACATACAGAGTTGCGTCTGCAAAATAAAACTGAAGGAAAAAAAACACATCAGGTACAGGAATGAGAAGAGAGAAAAGGAGAGAGCAAGAGGTGAAACAGATAGAAATAGACGGGCGGGCAAATTGTCAGGCAGACTGAAAAGGTGAAGTCACTTGTTTGTAATATTGCAAACAGACAGATTAATAATCGAACCCACGCTTTCTCGTTCATTGCAAGGAACTCCATTCGCTGATACGAACACCAGCATCTGCAACATAAT
>NW_020870620.1:42500-46944 GCF_003789085.1 Penaeus vannamei
GAGTGAAGATGTGTTGGGAATACCCTGTAGGTTTTTTTCTTTGAAGTTCTTTGGATTTTCCTGTTTTGTTTGACTCGTTTGAATCTTATCTTTTTTAATTTCGCCTTTCATGATTTTTTTTTGTACTCTTTCTCTTTCTCTTTCTCTTTCTCTTCCTTTCTTCCTCTTTCTCTCTCTCTCTCTCTTCTCTCTTCTCTCTTCTCTCTCTCTTCTCTCTCTTCTCTCTCTCTCTCTCTCTCCTCTCTCTCTTCCTTCTCTCTCTCCTCTCTCTTCTCTCTCTCTCTCTCTCCACCGGCCTCGCTATTTCTTTACCATCCTCCTCTCTTCTCCTCTCACTCCTCACTCTTCCCATCTCCCATTCCCTAAATTCATCTCATTCCTTATTTCTCCCTTTCCTTACCCCTTCTCCCTCCTCTCTCCCCTTTCGCGCGCTCCTCTCTCTCACCGGGAATTTATGTCTCTCTGCTCGCTGTAACACTTTCGAACCTGATGGATGAAAATGAACGAACAATTGCTTGGAGAGAGGTTAATGCACATTGGGAGAGAGGAGAGGAGGAGGGGAGGGGGGGGGCGGGGTGGAGAAGGGGGGATAGGGAGGGAAGGATGAAAGGGGTAAATGGGATAAAAAGGGGTAAGGGAGGATGGAAGAAAGGGGTAAGGGATAGAAGGGAAGGGCGAAGGGTAAAAGGGATAGAAGGGGATGGATGGAAGTAAAGGATGAGGGGATAGAAAGAGAAGGTCGAAAGGGTAAAAGGGATAGGAAGAGAAGGACGAAAGGGCTAAAGGGATAGAAGGGGAAGGATGGAAGTAAGGGTGAAGGATAGAAAAAAAGGTCGAAGGGTAAAAGGGATTAGAAAGCGAGGATTGAAAAGGGCAAAGGGATAAAAGGGGAAGGATGGAAGGTTGAGGGTGAAAGGGATAGAAAAGGAAGGACGAAAGGGCAAAAGGGATAGAAAGGGAGATGGATGAGGAGAGGGGATTCGAAAAGGGTTAGAGACAAGGTAGGGAGGGATAGAAAGGGACTGGGAAGAAAAGAAAAGGAAGATGAGAATAAAGATAGCGAGCGGAGGAACGGGAAAGAAACAAGCGGAGAGGGGGAGAGGGGTCAAAGGGAAGGAGGGAGGAGAAGAAGGGCAAAAAAGGAGAAAGAAAAAAGGGGGAAAGGAGAGAGAAACACGGGAGAAGAAAGGTGGGAGTGAGACAGGGGAGGAGGAGGAGCAGAATGAACGAGGAGGGAGGGAGGGGGGGAGGAGGAATAGAAAGGGGGTTAGGGGGTAAGGCTAGAGGGAGGGGGGGGGGGAGAGGAGCACGATCCGTTTGACGTTTGGCACGATCTTTATTGATTTTTTTCTTTTCTTTTTTTCTCTCTTCTCTGTCTTTCTTTTCGTTCTTGGTTCTCTCTCTTCTTTTTTTCCTTCTTATCTTTCTTCGTGCTTTTCTCCTCTCCTGTGACTTTCTCTTTCTTTTCTTTTTTCTCTCTCTCTTGTCTTTCTTCTTTCTTTTTCTCTCTCTCTGTATTTCTTCTTCTTTTCTTTTCTTTTTTTTCTCTCTGTCGTTTTTCTTTTATTTTCTTTTTCTCATCTCTCAGCTCTTTCTTCTTTATTTTCTTTTCTCTCTCTCTGTTTTCTTCTTGTTTTCTTGTTCTTTTCCTCTCTCTCTCTGTCTTCTATCGTTTTGGATTTCTCTTTAGTATTGTGAGAAAATCATGCTTGCATTGCAGAAAAGGGGTATAGGAAAGAAGGATGGGGGGGAAGGGGAAGAAAAGGGAAGAGAGGGGCAAGGAAGGCCGGGGAGGGGATGGGGAAAGGGGAAGGGGGGAATTGGGGAAGAGGGAAAAGAAAGAGAGATAGGATGAACCTGAAATAGCAAGATGTGTATGTGTGTGTGCGGCGGGTGGGGGGTAGGGGAGGGGACCCGACTTTTTGGTGCGTTGAATACATTATGATCGTGTGTGTTTGTGTGAGTGTGTTTGTGTGTGTTGTGTTTGTGTGAGTGTGTGTGTGTGTGGCTATGTCGGTGTGTGTGTGTGTGTTGTGTGTGGTGTGTGTGGTGTGTGTGTGTGTGTGGTGTGTGTGTGTGTGTCATTCTTCCTCCTTTCGTCACTCCTCTCTGTGTTTTCTTTTTTTTTTCTTTCTATCTGCTGCTCTGTTCTCTTCCTCCCGACCTTTCCTGTCCCTGTCCCTCTCTTCCTTCCCCACCCGGTCCCTCTCCTCTTATCCTCTCTCTTTCTTCTTACCTCCTCGTTTTCTCTCCCCCTCCTCTCATCCTTCGCTTTTTTCGGTCTCTCTCCTCCCTCCTTCCTCTCTCTCGCTCCCCCCCTATCCTCTTTTCTCACGTCCTCCCCTCCCTTTTTCCCTCTCTCTCGGCCGTCTTCTCCCCCCCCCATTACCTCTCCTCTCTCTCATTATATTTATTTCTGTTCGAAAATCCTTCGCTTCTGCTTCACCTCCTCCTTCGTCCTCGAGCTGTCTCATTGGTGATTGATTGCGGGCTTTCTTTTTTATAAATTTTTTTTATTAATTCTTTTTTACAGTTAAATTTAACGTGCGGGTCCTTCCCCCCCCCTCCGATGGATAATTATTTTCTTTCATACATGCTTAGGGCACTAATTCAATTTTTCATCATTATTTTTCATAGTTTGTTTGCATCCGGTGTGATCGCCCGGTCCTATTGGCGTGGTTATATTATTTTCAGCTTGGTGTGTGTGTGTGTGTGTGTTAATGGGTGGTTATTGTTCCAGTTCGTGTGTGTGTGTTGTGTGTGGTGTGATGTTGGTGTGTGTGTGTGTGTGTGTGTGTGTGTGTGTTGTGTGGTGTGTGTGTGGTGGTGGGTCGTGTGTGTGTAGAAAGGGCCATTACTTATTTGTTTTTTTTTCTATATATCATGAAAATTTTATATATATTACATATCATGAATATTGTATATCATGTATTATTATAATAGTTAATATATAATCGAATCCACCAACTTCCTCCTATTCATAAATCACACTTCCCTCTCTTCGCATTTTCCCATTATTTATGTGTCCTCTGACATTATGTTTCAAAATAAACTTAACCCTTTTTTTTATCTCCCTCTTTGCAGGTAGTTGAAAGACAGTCGACGAAAGGAGTAAGTGACCGAGGAGTTCATGGCAGCTTCCCCGTTAGGCATGACTCCCATGGCAATTCCACATGGTGGTCAGAGCATGGAGATGACGGGGGGAGAGGGGGGGAGGGGAAAAAATTGGGAGGGGGGAGCTGGGAATGGGAAGGGAGGAAGGTGGACCGAAGGGAGAGGGAGGGGAGAGGAGGGTGGGTAGAGGGAGGAAGGAGGGGGAGAGGAGGGAGGAAGAGGGGAGAGGGAGGGGGAGGGGGGAGGAGAGGAGGTAGAGGAAGGAGGGAGGGGAGGAGGATTGGATGAGAGATAAGGGTGGGATAGTGGAATGGGAGAGCTTGGAGACAGAGGGGGGATGGGAGGGAGGCAGGGTGGAAGAGGGAAGAAGGCGGGAGAGGGGGGGAGGGGGGAGGGGGAGAGAAGGGTGAAAGGGGGAGGAGGGTGGAATGAGGGGAGGAGGGGCGAGGAGGATGGAAGAGGAGGAGGAGGATGGAGAGGAGAAGGGGGAGGAGGGAAGGAGAAGGGATGGCAGAGGATGGAGGGCCAGGAGGGAGAGGAAGTGGGATGGATTAAAAAATGATTTTTTCGGTGTGTTTAGGCGAATTTAGAATGAATGGTTCAGACTGATGTGGGTGGGGCGCGCGGGTGGACTTTGCCGAGTTTGTGGACCAGCGATGATTATGTGGGCGTCGCTATCCCCCTCCTCCACCTTCACCCTATCCCCCTAGAGGTGCGAAATATAAATCGGTGTGATAACAGCCGACATCACAGATACATGGTAAATAGGCGAAATGGGAAGAGTGTAAATGATGATAGAACTAGATTATTTGTATTGACGATGGCAAGTTTAACAGCGCCGTGTCTGGTGAGATTTCTCTTTCGTTTTGTATTCTCATCTCTCTTTCGAGTCTCGATCTCTCTCCGTCTCTCTCTTTTCTATCTCTCTCTCTCTTCATCTCTCTCTCTCTCCCTTCCCTTCTCTTCTCTCTTCTCTCTTCTCTCTCTCTCTGGGTCTCTTTTCTTCTCTCTGACTCTCATCTCTCTTCTTCTTTTTCTTTCCTAATTTCTTTCTTTCTTTCTTTTCTTTCTTTCCTTCTTTCTTTCCTTTCTCGTTTTCTTATCTTGTCTTTCTTTCTTTCTTTTCTTCTTTCTTTCTTTTTTTTTTTTCTTTCTTTCTTTCTTTCTTCTCTTTTTTTTTCTTTCTTCTCCATCTCTCTCTCTCCATCTCTCTCTTCCTCTCTCATCTCCTTCCTCCTCTCACACCACCTCTCTCCTCCCTCTCCTCTCTCGCTCTTTCTCATCTTTTCTTGTCTCCTTCTCTTTACTCTATCTTCTTCTCTTGTTCTTT
>NW_020870621.1:0-5000 GCF_003789085.1 Penaeus vannamei
TTCTCCATTAATTCCCTTCCTTTATCTTCTTTCATTTCGTTTTGTATTGTTTTCTTGTCTGCCCATTCTTCCCTTTCTTCCTCCTTCGAGTTTCAGTGTATCTTTATCTCCCACGTCCTTCCTATTCCTCTCTCTTCTCTCTCTCTCTCTCTCTCCTTCTCTCTCTCCTCTCTCTCTCTCTCTCTCTCTCTCTCTCTCTCTCTCTCTCGCTCTCTCTCTCTCTCTCTCTCTCTCTCTCTCTCTCTCTCTCTCTCTCTCCTCTCTCTCTCTCTCTCTCTCTCTCTCTCTCTCTCTCCCTCTTCTTCTCCCCGGCCTGTTATCTCTCCTTTAATTGAATTCCTGCCTTTATCCTCACTTTTTTCTCTCTCTTCTCCCTCACTTCTCAGACGCTAAATACCAGTAATGGAGAGATTGGCGAGGTTTTTCTTTCGCGTCTGCAAAAGTTAAGGGGAAATAAATCTCATTTGTGCGTGTCTGCCCCGACTTGGAGGTGTGATAGGGGGGGGGGGAGGGGGGGGGGGCGAGACGTTCTGCCGGAGTTTACGAAATTTTAAATTCTTTTCGTGTGATATCTTTTTGGGTTCTTTGGAAATGGGGGGAAGAGGGGAGGGAGGGGGGGTTCTGTGCAACGGTTTGGAATACTTATTGTTTTTTTTTTTTGTTTTTTTTTTGTTCCTTTTCTTCCTCTTGTTCCTTTCTTCTTTCTCCCCTCCGTTGGCTTCTCTTCCTTCTCATCTTCATATTCTTTCCTTCCTTCTTCTCCCTCCTCAGGCTCCTTTTCTCCTCCTCTCCACTCCTTTACCTTCCCCCCCCACTCCTCATTTCCCTCCCCCCTCCGTTTCTTCCTTATTCTCCTTCCCCATCCTCATCCTCATTTTCCTTCCCCTTCCCTTTCCCTTTCCCCTTCCCATCCCTATCCCCTCTCCTTCTTTCTCCCCATCCCCCTCTACTCTCTTCCATTCTCCCCTTTTCCTCTTCCCTCTCCTCCTTCCTCCTCCCTCCTCCTTCTTCCTCCCTCCCCTCTTCCCTCCTTCGTGAATAGAAAGGAGATTTTCTTCCCGGAACGTCTGTGCGAAATCATGCAGACACTGAAACTCATCCGTCTTCTACATCTCGAGTTTTAATTAGTCTCCCCTTCGCTGTCGCTTCCAGTTCCTCGTTTTCTATTGTTTCACTTTTTATGTTTTTTTTTCCCATTTTCTTTCATCTTTTTTTTTATGTAAACAAAGATTTCGGAAGGACAAAAGGCGACGCAGATTTCCTGATTATTGGCAAGTTGATGATATATTTTCAAAAGGAAAAAAAGGGAGGAAAAGAGGTATTACCTTTTCAATCATTTTGCGAGTCGGCTTTTCGAAATTTTGGAAAGAAGAAGAGGTGGTAATGTCGGTGTGTATTTTCGTTTTCTCTCTCTCTCTTTCTCTCTCTCTCTCTCTCTCTCTCTCTCTCTCTCTCTCTCTCTCTCTCTCTCTCTCTCTCTCTCTCTCTCTCTCTCTCTCTCTCTCTCTTCTTCTTCTTCTTCTTCTCCAGTCCGTTTTTCTTTACTTGTTCTTATCCTTTTCTACTTCTCATTTCTTTTCTTTTAGTTTCTCTCTCCTCTCCCTCTCCTCTCTCTCTATCTCTCTCTCTCTCTCTCTCTCTCTCTCTCTCTCTCTCTCTCTCTCTCTCTCTCTCTCTCTCTTCTCTCTCTCTCTCTCTCTCCCTCTCCTTTCTTCTTCTCTTTCTCCAGTCCGTTTTTCTTTACTTGTTCTTATCCTTTTCTACTTTCTCATTTCTTTTCTTTTTAGTTTCTCTCTCCTCTCCTCTCTCTCTCTTCTCTCTCTCTCTCTCTCTCTCTCTCTCTCTCTCTCTCTCTCTCTCTCTCTCTTCTCTCTCTCTCTCTCTCTCTCTCTCTCTCTCTCTCTCTCCCCTTTCTTCTTCTCTTTCTCCAATCCGCTTTTCTTTATTTGTTCTTATCCTTTTCTACTTTCTCATTTCTTTTCTTTTTAGTTTTTCTTTTTCCTTCTCTCGTTTTTCTCCGTTTTTCCCTCCTTCTAGTTTTCGTTTTTCTTTCTTTCTTCCTCTTCTTCTTCTTCTTCTCTTTCTCACCTTTTTTATCATGATTCTCTCGCTCGCACCGATTAGGCCGGAAGTGAGATTCGTCTTGGGGCGAATTACCTTCCTGCCTCTATTTCCGTTTTGACGTCAGAGAAAAAAAAAGAAAAGAAAGAAAAGAGAGAAATATGAGACGTACGAGATTTCCCGAAAGAAGTCGCCATCTTGATGAGTTAGCGAATATTTGTATATGATTCCTATTTTTTACTGACAAAGATTTTTTTTTCGTAATCAGAGAGTTAAAGAGTTTTTTTTTTATCAGAGTTAGAGCTGTTTTTTATCAGAGTAAAGTTTTTTATCAGTTTTTTTTTATCAGAGTTAGACTGTTTTTTTATCAGAGTAAAAGATTGTTTTTATCAGTTGTTATTTTTTATCAGAGTAAAATATTATAATTTTTATCAGAAAGTAAAAGATTATTTTTTTCGATCCCAGATAAAGATAAGATTATTTTTAGATATTTCAGCAACTTACTAATTACTCGGAAGAAATTGCCAAAGAACCAGACTTGCCGTTCGTTACCCGTAGATAGGCAGTGAAATAACAGTGAAAATAACAGTGAATTAACAGTGAAAATAACAGCGAGAGAACAGTTATATAACCATGAAAATAACAGTGATATAACAGTGATAATAACAGCGAAAATAACATGATATATGATTTACAGGCTTTTAAGTAATGGAATGAGTTTATTTTGTTTTATTTATTTATTATTTATTATTCATTATTTATTATTTATTCATTTAAGCTTTTATCTGCTTCATCTGCTCGCCGGCTTCATCTCAGGTTGGCGAGACGAAGAGAAAATTGGAAGCTCTCAAGCGGTGATTTGATACTGAAGCATATACAAGGAGAATTTTCTTAATTGAAGTGTTGATGATGGTGATGGTGATTGATTATTAGGATGATAATAATGGTGATAATGATATTGATTTATTATGATTAGGGTGATAGTGAAGGTGATGATAATAATGATAATACTGCTGCTGCTGATGATCATGATATTAATAATAATAACAAATTAATTAGTGATAATATAGCGATGAGAAGAAAGATTATGATCCAAACAACGATAGATTAGCCATAAAACTAACAGTGAGACAATTTCCTCAACAATGGCTGCCTCTCACCCCTTCGTCCCGCCAGATCCCGCCGGCGGCTCCTTCGCAGGGCGCCCGGGAGGACTCGACCCGATGATCCTGCCGGGGAGAGGAGCCGCCCTGAGAAGCATCACCCTCCGCCCTCACGCCCCCCACCTCACGCCCCTTCACCCACGCACCCCCTCCCCCATCACCCTCCGCCCTTGCGCCCCTTACTCCCTACCCTCCACCCTCACCACCCTCCGCCTTCACCCCCCACCCTTCGCCCCCCTCACCCCCTCACACACCCCCCCTCACGTCCCTCACCCCCTCACGCCCCCTCACCCCCATCCGCCCTCACACCCCCCCCCCCTCCTTCACGCCCCCTAACACACCCCCATCCGTCCTCACCCCCCCACCCCCACGCCCCCACGCCCACCGACAACTTTGATAATCACGAGCGCCTGTTTCCCCGTCCGCAGAAGCCGATCCGACGCGACAAAGGGCCAGTCACGTGATGAGTGCCACTGGGTTCCTCTGAGGATGCCAATTTCCGGGCTGCTTCTCGCGCGTCCTGGCTGAGGAAGCGTCCTTGCAGAAGGGTGTCCTCCACTTCCTCCTCCTCCTCTTCTTCCTCTTCCTCTTCTTCTTCCTCCGCCTCGTTCAGGAGGAAGAGGAGGCTGAGGGATTTTGAGAGGAGGAGAAGAGGAAGAGGAGGAAAGAGGGGGAGATGGAGACAGTGGAAGGCGTGGGGAAGAAGTCATGTTATTTTTGTTGTTGTTGTTATCTTACGTTTTTGTTGTAGTTGTTGTTATCGTTGCTGTTTCATGTTTTTGTTGTTGTTGTTATCTTACGTTGTTGTTATCGTTGCTGTTTCATGTTTTTGTTGTTCTTGTTATCTTACGTTTTTTTTGTAGTTGTTATCGTTGCTGTTTCATGTTTTTGTTGTTGTCGTTATTGTTATCGTTGCTAGGGTGGGGAAGAAGTCATGTTATTTTGTTATTGTTGTTGTTATTGTTGGTATTTTACGTTTTTGTTGTAGTTGTTGTTATCGTTGCTGTTTCATGTTTTTTTGTTGTTTGTTATTGCTTATCGTTGCTAGGATGGGGAAGAAGTCATGTTATTTTGTTATTGTTGGTATTGTTGGTATATTTTACGTTTTTGTTTTGCAGTTGTTATCGTTGTTGTTTCATGTTTTTGTTGTTATCGTTTCTATTTCTTGGTGTTTGTTAGGTTTATTTACCTGTGTTGAGGAGGGAGAGGACAGAGATTGAGTTTCGTGTCTCTGGAAATATTGGTTTTTGTTCTACCATTCATTGATTTAATTTTTTTTCTCTACTGTTTAACCAGACCAGAATCCTTACAATTCATTCTTTCTTTTCTTCGATTGGTTGGCGGAGGGGTTTACTCGTCTCTTTGAATATTTTAGTAAGGACCCAGGCGCGGTGCTGGGGCGGCGGGTTCGTTTTTCATCCGTTTCATGAGTGTGCTCCCTAGCTTCTTTCTTTTTTAGGTGGCGCTGCCGCTGGTCTCTCCTCTCTCTCTCATCTCTCTCTTCTCTCTCTCTCCTCTCTTTTGTCCCTGTCTCTCTCTCTCTCGCTCCTCTGTCTCTCTTCTGTCTTTCTCTCTTACTTCCCTCTACTCTTCTACTTCCTCTTTCTCGACTCTCTCTTCACTCTCACTCTTTTGCTGATTGCTCCGTCTCTCCTTCACTTTACCACAAGTCTTGTCGCCTCCTTAGTTTCTTCTATTCTTTATTGCTCTCTCTCTTCTCCCCTCTCTCCTCTTGCTCTCTAACTCCATACTCATCTCTCCTCGACTCTCTATCTA
>NW_020870621.1:40457-47442 GCF_003789085.1 Penaeus vannamei
TATAATATATCTATTATCTATCTATATTATATATCTATATATATATATATATATATATATATTATAATATATATATATATATATATATATAAATGTGTGTGTGTGTGGATATATATATATATATATATATAATATATATATATATATATATATATATAATATATATATATATATTTATATGTGTGTGTGTGTAAGAGCCCGAATGATGGGTCCTACAAGAGTATGGTAGATGGCGAGCTTAGAGTTTAAGGTAGACAACCAAGAAGTCTTGACTCCTTTACTGAATAGTAATGGAGTCTGTTCTTCGGAGCAAGGTGTTGTCCCTTGCCTCCCCGCAGGTATTCTGTCTCATCTTCTATAGATGGTCTAAAGATCGCTCTCAGCAAAGACTATATATGTCTTTGCCTCTAAGTCACGTAGTTAGCATGAGGCAACCGGTGACGAACAAGCAAGCGTTACGTTAATACATAGCTCTTGCGGAAGGGATAGACAACATTGGAATATCTAGTGTGGCAAGAGGAGAGAAATAAGCAGGTGAAGCAATGGGCAGGCGTATATGCATTTGTATATGTATGTAGGAGATACATAAGTGACAAGCATGTAATTTACTTATTTAGGTAATTTTCTATATTACCTTCGCCTCTCCGATATCGACTATTTTGGTATCGTTGGATTCCTCTCACTGTCCACATTGCATATATATAGTTTTTATTGCGCGGAAATCCCCCGTTAGCGACAAACTTGGCCCCGACAGCAGGGGAGGGCATGAAAGGTTCCAGGGAAAATGCGGGGTTAAATAACACTAATAATATAACCCACAGTGAAAATAACCATGGTTATTCACATGACTTTCCATTGCAGGGGGCTGTGCCTACCGAGGAAACAAAACCTCCACCACGTATTCCCGGCAGGCTAGAGCGTTATACAGTTATCGGTGATCTCAGAGCGGCGGACGTATTACATTTACCTAGTAACATTCCCACTGAAAGCATACTAACGTTGACATAGTTAACATTGTATACAGATACGATTGTAGTATAATCAGGATGAACAGGGTATACCATGAACAGAAGAGCGGCGGTGACCCGCCCTCGTCAGGTCGGCGGGTTTTGCGCCTTTTTCGATGCATCTAGTTCGTGTGCGCTCTATCCTGCCGTGAATACGTGGGGGATATTTTGTGTCCTCGGCGGGGGTTGGGGGGCGGCAGCCCCCCTTCAGGGGGTTCGCAGGAGGCAAAGCCCCCTGCAGTGGAAAGTCATGTGAATAACCATGGTTATTTTCACTGTGGGTTATATTATTAGGGTAATTTTCTATATTACGTCCGTCGCTCCGACATCGTCGCCTCTGTTTCGGGGCCAAGTTTGCCGCTAATGGGGGGTTTCCGCGCAATAAAACCTACATATTTGGACTGTACAGAGTGAGAGGAATCCAACAATACCAAAATCGTCGATATCGAGAGGCGAAGATAATATAGAAAATTACCCCTTATTTATTTACTTGATTTAGTTTTAATATAATATTGAAACAATTCAGCAAAATTAGATTGCATATTATGTTGTATTTATTTTTCTCTTTTAACTATTTGGTATCCCTTCTGAAGGAAGAAAGAAAGACGACTTATAAAGGGTGCAATACATGCAATACCTTCCCATGTGTGGTCCTCCACACGTGGTGTGGGGCCTGCTGTAGTGATTTTATAGCCCGATTAATTATTTTTAGGGGTAACTTATGTCGATCGGTAGCTGCCACCAAAGAGTCAAGTATTCCTGAACTTAAAGAAAAACTGTTACTGTTAATATTATCTTTTACTTCTATCTTCAGAGGCAGGTTTTCAATGTTCATTGATTAGTAGACCTTTTATAATTATTATATATTTTTTCAATTGTGATTACGGTTATGATTTAATTAGATATATGAAGGAATAGAATTTAAACAATGTGTTATATGAAATATGTATATTGAACATTATTCAATAAAACAAAGGACACTAACAACGATACATGAAATAAACAACGAGAACATACACAAAACATACACATAGATACTGTTCATATATATATACTGAACGGATGGTCACTTACGGTTAAGTTCATTTATGAACACGGTCACTTTAATGTTATTCACGATCATGATTACGGGTTCGGTTACTTTGAGGTCACTCGCGTTTACGGTCACTAGGGTCATTCACTTGCGCTCGCGTTACTCGGAACACAGGGAAATAGTCTGGTAGCGCACAATATGGAATACGTAACCTGATGTGGCCGTCGCTGCTCACCGGTGTCTCTCGTCTGCCGGTACTTCCTTCTCGTCCAGCGAGGTCAACCTTACGCGGGTAAGAACGCCGCATACTGTTGACAGGTATCGTCGTTGCTCGATGGTTCGACACTTCGGACTGCTTGTTACGTTGTTGAGCGCCGGCCGAAACGAGCGAAATGTCCTATGTCGTCCTTATTATGGCGTCCCGAAAAAGCTTGGGAACCAGGCGCTGGCGGTCGAATGCGGTCAAAAGTGGCGACCGATGATGCGTCCACTACAAGCGCCCCTCCCAGACGGCGCGCCGTCCCGACAAGCCATAACAATCCTGGGGCAGACGTAAAGACGTATGAAGTGCCCGTGCCCTGACCAGGTTGAGCGGCCCAGCCACGACGAGGCTGCTCTGGCGGCCTTCCCTGGCGTCGAAGGACAGGACGTACGACGCTGGGGCGAAGACGGGGAGCCTGTCAACGCAGCTCCAGAATACGGGCGTACGGGATCAAACAGACGGGGTCATACAAGGACATGACAAGTGCGCCTTCCCGTCACAGCTCTGGGATATCTGAAGGACGAGGTCATGCAGGTGAGGGCGAGCTAGACATGCTGTGGACAAAGGTCAGGTATTAATAAAAGGTACCCCATATTGTGACTATCCCCTATCTTGAGTGCTCCAGAACCGAGTTTAAGCTAGTTCATGCGTGATTTTATCGTGAATTAGAAGTTAAAAGTTAAATATGACAGCTTACAGTAATTTACAAATATGAAGCATGCTAAGCACAAAGGACAAAACACATGGAGCATGCTAAGCACAAAGGACAAAACACATGGAGCATGCTAAGCACAAAGGACAAAACACATGGAAATACACAGAAACACATACAAATACAACACGAAACACATAAGAAAATTTATACGAAACATCTATTTACATTCTACATTTCACAAAATTGGAAATACGCGGGTTACGGGCACCAACTTTAATCTTTATTAGAATGATTCTGGTGATCTTACAAAACTTAAGAGCATGACACTTACTGGGTCATCAGGATCAACATTATTAACAGGAGTACTGTCAATGCTATCAGGCATGATTAATTGCAATTCGTCATTCGTTTTAAACAGTATGATTTGATTTCTGTGAACTCTATGTTCGGTAAGTTTTACAAGGTCTCTTACTATATACGACACTGGGCCAACTTTCTTAATTATATGCAATGGACCAATCCACCTGGTGGATAAGCCCGTTTTACTTTGCCCAGGTGATCTTCTACGTAAAACCAGTGATCCTTTGCGTAGTTCTGGGATGGCTTTTGTTCGTTTGTCTACCCCTTCCATGTTCTCCTCCCTTACCAGCTGCGTTCCCGTGACTGCTGCATCTCGGGGCCATCAAGTCAAGCTGGCATTTACCTAATTCACCATCTCGCATATGGTGATTAGTGAGGCCTATGGGAAACGCACAATCACGACCGGTAAGAAGGTACAAGGGCTGGTTGTTCACCGACCTGTGAAACGCTGTGTTCAATGCTAACCGAACGTAATCTAGACGCGTGTGCCAAGTATAAGGTGTATCTTCGCACAGGGCTGCGAGGCAGTCTTTGACTACACGGTTACACCTTTCTACAAGGCCGTTAGACGCTGGATTATACGGCGTCGTGTACCGCGTTTTCGTCCCTAATAATGAACAAACTTCCCGAAAATATTCGCTTGTAAATCACTTCCGTTGTCGGATAAAGCGTTTCCGGGGGCCGAAAAGGGTGATGTAATTCGATATCAAAGCGTCTGCAACGGTGTGAATATCTTTGGTCGGTAGTGGTACGAGTTGTACGAACCTAGTCAGTTCATCGATTATAGTTAGAACGTACCGGTCACTGTTATTAGCCGTCGGCAGGTCAATTAGGTCGACGGATACGCGTTCAAAGGGATTAGTTGCAAGGGGGTTGGCGGCTAAAGGGCCGCGTCTGCGTAAAAACGGATTTGCGACGTTGGCATGTAGGGCACGATTGACGTATTGCCTGCAAAATTGAAGCGCATTGGGACACCAATAGAAATCTATTAATTTCTTATACGTTCTATAAAACACCTGGGTGACCTGCGGTGCTGTTACGATGTACGATTTCCATCGCTGCTGATCTGACTTTAGGCGGCAAAACTATCTGGCTAACGAGTCCAGTAGGCAGTTCCCGCACGTGGTAAAGCACGCCATCTTTAACTTCAAATTGGTCGAGGGACGCGGGGTATTTTTACACATGGCAGTGATTTTCCTTCCGAACTCCACTATCTCCTGCACAGTGGATCCTCCAACTGTATCTCTCTGAACTGATCAGGACTGATAGAAAATAGATTTACTGCGGCCACAGCGCGTGAAATAAGATCGGGGACATAATGTGCGGCGCCCAGTTTGTAAGTGACCTTACAGTCATATGAAGCGATTTTTGTGATCCAACTGGCATCCTTGCCGATTTCAAGGGTCTGAATATGTACGTGAGCGGTCGGTGATCGGTAAAGACTTCGAAGTTTCTCCCATATACATAAGCATTGAATGCACAAACGCCTACGACTGCGAGTGCTTCGTATCTGTGGCACTGTATCTGATCTCGGGTCCCTTTAGTTTACGACTGAAATACGCAACTGTGTGTGGCTGTCCCTTGATGCGCTGCATAAGGCAAGCGCCCACAGCGACATTTGAGGCATCCTATGAATCTCAAACGGGAGGTCGAACTCGGGTCTGCGGAGCACTGGGCTGATACTAACGCATTTTTAAGATCGTTAACGACTTCGCTTGGTCATCTCCCCAGTGCAAAGGCTTATCCTTTTTTGTCAGCGAAATTAACGGTGCGGCGATCGTCGCGTAGTGTTCGATATGACGGCGGAAAAAGCCACTCGCGCCGAGAAATCTTCTCACCTCCCTTACGTTCCGTGGCGTTGGCATGTTAACAATAGCTGTTACTTTATCGGGGTCTGGTTTAACGCCATTTTACGATATAATGAACCCGAGTAACTTAAGTTCTTTCATCCCAAAATGTATCATTCTTTGGTACGTAGCGCCTGCGGTCTTCAGTCCGTATGGCATACGATGGAACTGCCATAGGTACGTACCATCCGAAAATGCTGTCCTTGGTCTATCATCGGGATTCAGCTCAATAGACCATATGCAGAACGCGCGTCGAGTACCGTGAAATAACTGTTTACGCCCGAGTCCATCAATCATTTCGTCGGGAAGAGGGAGAGATGTCGTGAGTGAATTCAGTTGTCTAAAGTCAATACAAAACCTGAAGTTATTATCTTTCTTTCGGACTAAAACAATGGGAGACATCCAAGGTGAAAGTGGGGGTTCAATTACGTTACTCTTTAACATCTTTGACATTCTTCTTTTATAACTAATTTAGCTGTCTGAGGTAGTCGCCAGTGTCTGGTGATTAAGTCACCCGTCTGGTGATGGGGTCGGGGGGGTGAGACATTGAACCTTCACTTTTATTGTTTCCTTGTGAGGTATTTTTGGTGTTTTCTGTAAGTAGAGACATTAATACTTAACATCTCTTGTTGTTTCGACGGAAGGTGGTCAAGGCGCATAGACGAATCAGATTGCGGCCATGGTCGCACGTCGATGTCAGCGGAAGCTATCTGTTCTGCCTTACACGGTTCAGGCAATTCCTCTACCTTGCTTTATAATTTGTCCTGCGTGCAATTTTATGTTCTTATCAAACGGGTTCACTATCCATACGGGGGCGTTTTTACGTTGCGTTCTTACTCTAGTTCGAGGAACAAGGGTGTTGTTCAAAACCTTCTACCAGAAGGTCGCAATCAGGTCGAGACGCTCATAATAAATCTTCCAGTGCGAGGCGGTAAAATCGTATTACGTTTTACTCTCACGTATGACGTCGGAAACTAAACAAATCGCTGATGCCGATAGACTGTTTTTACGTGGACAAACGCTGCACCGAGCGACGGCTCATCTTTGTAGGTTACGTTCAGGCACTCTTTATCAATTATCAATCTAGAATGACCGGGTGACTTACTGTATAGAACGAGAACTCAAATCGTCTGAGGAAGTCTACCCCTATCTAAGTCTAGGAGGTCTCCCGGAAAAGGGCACGAATTAGTTACTATAAACCTATGCGTTACTTTTAATCGTGGGGACACGCGAACGTAGATGTCTCGTTCTTCGATAGTGTCCAACAGTGTACCATTAATTCCTACGAGAGACCGTGCTTTCCTCGCTCGAGATGTAAAGAGCGATTTCAAAGCTGAACCTTTAATAAGAGAGGCGGCTCTTCCGGTGACATTGAAACATCTTAATTTTTTCCACCCACAATCATAGTGACAATCGGCCGTCCTGATGGATAATCTTTTTCGTTTAGACCGCTACTTACACTGAAATTACTCTTTTTAGTTATTCTGCGCTCTTTGTTCTCTCGCCGGCGGGTATGCCTCTTCCTGACCTTCCCGAAAGGGACACGTGCGGCGTGTATGATCGGGTCTATGACAGCACCAACACACGTTACCTGTAGGTCTCTCTCTACATTCGCTAGTCAAATGTCTCTGTGACCGGTAGTAAAAGCAATACGGGATATTATGCGCGGCGACCGATCGAGGAACTTGCGTCGCGGCGATGGGCAGGGGTTCATGCGTGACACGCTGAGGCATGCGCGAAGTTTGTGCCGTGAAAAGCTTGTTTGCTTTTTTACAATTTCACGGAGTGGTAACTCCTCACAAGCTATCAAAAATCTGCTAT
>NW_020870621.1:47497-49997 GCF_003789085.1 Penaeus vannamei
CTATACTTTCCTTCGGCTCGAAATATGGAATGGAGTCACAGTTATTTTTACTTTAAACGGCATTGGCGCGTGCGCGTTATCCGTCTGTGCAGAAGTCACGTTACTAGTATGCTGGACATTTGCGTTTTCTTTATGATCAGAAGCCGTTCCAGAACTCGCACTGTCATTCATGCATGGTTGATTACCCAAGTATTTGGTCATTACTTCAATCAATCTGTTAACATTCTCACTCTGTCGTGCAACCATTTCTCTCACTTCTTTCATTCCCTCGCACGCTTCATTCCTTCCTTCTCTTGCCTCACTCATTCCTGCAGACGTTACGTTCATTCCTGTGTAAGCATCACTCATAAACTGCCGCAAATCATTCATGCCTGATTTGGTCTCATGCAACCCTGCAACTACGCACTGATACAATTGCGTGGTGGCGTCTTCCGATACTGCGCTTGCCTGTGCGCCTTCTAAAACATTCGTGTCACTGTCACTCTCTCTCACATCTTTTACCACTTCATCCGTACACTCTTTCTCACCTTCTGTTACTTTTGACTTGCTTCGTAATTTCTTATCCATTCTCGAATTGAACTGCAATTAACCTGCGACTGCACCAAACCTAAACACTTGCTCTGCTGCTCGTGCAGTTTTACGTGGAAGGGCAGGATGATTAACTAGGGGGTTACTTTACGAGTGAACACTGCACGCACAACGCAAGCAAACAAAAAACACAAAAAATAAGGGAGCATACGCCCTTTCGACGCACAGTTACACGAAATAATATTAGATTTTACATTAAAAAATACATGGATGTGCATGTATGCGACAAAGTATACTAAAGAAGATTACTTGTACAAACGAAAGTCTCTTTACGTGTTTGCGTTTGATGGATACTCATACTTGAACAAGACAGTCATGAAGCAAAACCTATACATACAGAAATGAAACGTACAACAAAAATACTGACAAATATATCTATGTACACACACGAGATTAATGAAAGCGAGCGAGTAAGCGTTCAATTTGTTTGCGAATATTCCGTCCGTATCACGCGTATTACTGGTCATGAACACTGAAGTTGAGCCCGTAATACAATATTACTGGTCATGAACACTGAAGGTGAGCCCGTAATACAATAAGAAACTAAATGACTTAATGTATATATCCCACCGCAATCTGCACTATTTTTATGATTATCACTGTAGTGGTTTTATAGCCCCGATTAATTATTTTTAGGGGTAACCTATGTAGATCGGTAGCTGCCACCAAGGAGTCGAGTACTCCTGAACTTAAAGGAAGTGTTACTGTTACTATTATCTTTTACTTCTATCTTCAGAGGCAGGTTTACAATGTTCATTGATTTGTAGACCTTTTATAATTATTATATATTTTTCAATTGTGATTATGGTTATAATTTAAGTAGATATATGAAGGGAATAGAATTTAAACGCGTTATATAAAATATGTGTACTGAACATTATTCAATAAAACCAAGGACACTAACAACGATACATAAAATAAACAACGAGAACATACACATACACAGATACTGTTCATGTAAACACTCGACGGATGGTCACTTACGGTCAAGTTCATTTATGATCACGGTCACTTTAAAGATATTCACGGTCACGATTACGTGTTCGGTCACTTTGAGGTCACTCGTCTCGCGTCTGCCGGTACCTCCTTCTCGTCCGGCGAGGTCAACCTTACACGCGGGTAAAAAGGCCGCGTACTGTTGACAGGTGTGGTCGTTGCTCGATGGTTCGACACTTCGGACTGGCTTGTTACGTTGTTGAGCGCCGTCCGACGGATGATGCGTCCACTACACCACAATTACACCAGTACGAGATACAGCCCACGCTACCTACTGTATGTATATTAGAAATTTAATCACATTGAAATATTCACGTACAATAATGTTATTCCTTTATATATGTTCATAAACAGAACGACTTTATACACATCATCTCTCTCAAAAGAGAGGCCTTCGTTTACTTCACGAGAAGATCGCGGCAGATGCTCTGTACACTTTATATAAGATTAATGCATCCTGGACACAAGGTCTTTCTTAAGAACCTATGTGATGTGTGAACATACATGGCGCAGTGCAGTGTTCCAGCGTTGCCCAATTATTATATTATATATTATATATTATACCAATATATTTGTGCCATAATATAGTACTGATACTCATATTCAGTCACGTGGCCCTGCGAGAGATCACGTCCAGTTGCCACCCGTTTTCTATGATTTATTAATCATAGAAAGGGGAAGGGGAAACCCGCACATTTACGCATAACTATTGAATTCCATGTTTATGTGCGTAGTTTAGACTCATATATTAAGACTTCCCAGGGCATATTCAACACAGTATAATGCCGCCCAAAGAGAAAAACTTCCACCCCTTCTACCACAGAAATTACAACTTCTGTTCTTCTTGATTATATGAAACAACAAGAGGAGCATCGACAACAACACCAACGGTAACAGGAAACAGATTTGATGACTC
>NW_020870621.1:54997-64997 GCF_003789085.1 Penaeus vannamei
CGGGTCCCTCTTCATTTGTGACAGTGTTATATGAGGAATGAACGACAGACTTGTATATAGTGAGTGTGTTATGTGCACCCCAGGTGACAGGTTGTGATGTTGCTGAGGCAATTTACTTATTGTCGTTGTATCAGTCTGGGCTGACTCGGACATGATAGCGACTGTGACGGGGGGACCCCTGTGTTCTGTGGGAGGATCGTGTTGCAAGCGCGAACGCTCGAAGCAGGGCCTCAAGATGATCAAGATTCAGATCTGCGTCTTTCATAATGCTGCATAAGATGCAGCAATTTTATCTCTGCTGCGAAGCTATCAGTAGTGCTTCTTGGTGCCTGACACTTGTTTGTGTGGGATGGGATTTGCATCGTTCTCGGATCGAGTGCGCATAGACTCGATTCACCGTTGAGAAGGGACAATCTGTGCTGTGTGTTTTGTGTGTTACATGGTTTATTTAGTAGACTTGCAAAGGAGGGTCGAATGAGATTTCTTAGTAAATGACTTTTCGTCCGGCCTACCAAACCCCGAGAAAGCTTGAACTCCAAGCCCTCTTCACAAGTGACTGCAGTAGTCGCGCTCAGTAGTGTGCCAGATTGTCAGATCCGGTTGCGGTGCCGGAGCGTTGGGATGAGTATTTGAGCAGTTGTACCAGGTTGATCGACCAACAGTTAACTTGTATGCGCGTAGTGTCGAGATTCCATTGCCAAACCCACCCATCAGTGAGGATCCACCCTCCCTAACAGAAGATTTCCAAACTGCAGAGTCGTGAAGCAGCGGGTATCTGTGGCATCCCAGCTGAACTGTTACAGGCTGGTGGTGAACCTATGGAACGGAGGGTGCATGCAGTCCTGGCTGCCATCTGGCAGTCTGGTACCATTCCCTCTGACCTTTTGAGGATGTGGTCATCCCTCTCTGGAAGGGGAAAGGCGACCAATGGGACTGCAACAATCACAGAGGCATCAACTGCTCAGTATTCCAAGCAATGTTCTGAGACGTATCAGAGACCACCTGCTAAGGCACCAGAGGCTGGAGCAATCTGAATTCACTCCTGGTAAGTCCACAATAAACCGTGCCATGGAGCTTAAAGTCATTGTAGAGCGCCGCCGTGAGTTCGGGCGTGGGCTACTTGCAGCCTACATTGACCTTAAGGCGTTTGATACGATATGGGAGATCCTTAGATTGTGAGAATTCCAACAAGGATTATCGGATTAATAGCAAGTCTGTATACTGGTACTGAAGTGCTCCCAATGATGATATATATAATATATATATTATATATATATATATATAACACATACATATATATACATATGCATATATATACACATATATGTATATATATTATATATATATATATATATATATATATATATATATATATATATTATATTATATATTAATACATAATATATATGTGTGTGTGTGTGTTTTTGTGATACCCACTCTGGGTCCCTCGAACGCCTAGATTCTGGAATTTACAAATTCGTGACAAAAAAGGTGTGTGATATTACCCTAGACAGGACCAGGGTCTATATAAGTACAGGTCTCGTCACTAGCGACTCAAATTCGTCCGTCTCGCGCATGACGTCATCTGGGGGCAGCGCCTGGGGGTTCGACGCTAATCGTGTGGTCATTCTTTGATGTGAGGTGGAGCCGGAAGGATCTCTCCCTCTCTCCGTTTTCGCTCGTTGACTGACTTGGGCGCGCCGAAGTCACAATGCTCAGTGGTTGGTTGCAGCTTATATATGTACTTTATGTGTATGTTTGGTGGATTGCCATTATTCATATTATTATTGTTAGTGTTGTATGATTCGTTTTTATCATATAAATTCGTCAAAAACATTTGGAGTTTACATATCCCATTCTTTGTATTTATTTTATGTCTTCATTATGCCATGTCTTAAGCTGCAACATGAGAATTACAACTAAATTCACGTGAATATATGATATAGGCCTATAAACATCGCTGTTAATCATCGCCTGTAAAATCTGTCCAATATGCAAATCGTCTCAAATGTGCTGACATCTTAAAGCTACTTAAGTATCTGCTCATGGACCGTTTTTCATATCTCTCCCTCCCACCCTACCATTCCCCCGCCCCCCCCACTGCTCTCAGCTCTCGGCTAGTGACGTCATAGGCCTTGTTCACCACCTGGCGATCGAGCTTCTTGAGCACGAGGGTCAGTTTGGCCTTCATCTCCACCGGGAAGGATGGGGTGAAGCCATGCTGATCCAAGGTCTGGAAGGACGTCCTTGGAAAAAGAGCCTTTCGGCCTGGGCATCGTCCTCGATGAGACCAAGTAGCCATCCATGGATGGTGAAATACCTCAGTACTCGGACCTCGGCATTGAAGAGGGCACTCGCGAGGAGCTCACGTATCCTCGGGGATGACCACCGAGGGTTTTAAATCTAATCTTGGCCATTATAAAGGGGAGCATAGGTGAGGTAATATGAGTGGGATGTGAGGGTGAAATGGCAGGGGTGACTGTTTGAGTGACGTAGAAGGGTAGAAAGGTCGGAAAAGAGTTAGCTTACCACTCGACCCCGCAGAGACAGACTGGTTGAGTTCTTCCAGTGTCTTAGGGGCTCGAGGAGCTCTGTGATCTGGGCCGCCTCCTATTGCCAATCCTTGCTACAAAAGGGAAACAGGTGGGCAGCGCGTCACCCAGACGAATGCAAAAGCCCTCGAGGGACTTATGCAGGTCCAGGTAACTACAGTAAAGGAAGGAGATTAGTAATGAGAAAATAGGGCACCAAAGGTCACCTCAGACTGCTGGGTCCTCACATTATCACGGGGTCGCCTCAGTGTAGTGAGAGCTTCAGCGTTCTGAGGAAAGATCTTGGCAATGCGTCCTGTGTATTCACCGTTTCTCCGGCCTTTGCAAGAAATAACCTTGAGGATTGGCAATGGCCAACAGGATCCTCTTGGTAATGACATCTATAATTTACTGTTTCCAGTCTGTAGAATGTCTTTAATGTCAAGGAACTTGATTACCCGCGGCGGTATATTTGTGATGGCCCCCGGCCCAGCAGCCAGGGTTTTGCTTCAAAGACATGTCTACTGAGGAGATTCCTGACGTGTACTTGCGAGAATCTCTGATTTTGGCGACTTCTGATTATAATTACTGAACGTTTATCACGTCAGCGTAGATATATGGTGATGGGTAGGACAAGACCTGCCACTTAAACCTGTCCCAGGACTTCTGTAGATCCATGGAGGAGTGAGTGACACCACAAGAATGGAATATTGCATTGATAGAGATAACTCAGCGTAAGATCATACATAGAATGGAGATTCAACTATCAGGTTGCCAGATTGATGATCATCGTTGTAGTAGTGCCGTGGGTTCAGTATGAGGACAGAACAATTCCTCTTCCACTTTGAGGTTGAACTGCAGTGTTCGGATATGCATAGCGGAAAATTCTTTGAATTTTTAGTTGCAATTGTTTGGATCCCTTCTGCGTATACGTTGTTGTTGTCCTCATGATGGTCAAGTAGGTTGGCGGACATCAGCCACATTACGGTTTTTGTTATTATGTGAGAAAGGCCATGACTACATCATTTTTAACATTCGTTATTTGAACTACTTTCTCGCTTATTGAACTTTCACTGTTTTCGGTTTCAATTTCGACAGTCACTCTTAGTTATCCTTTCTGGACTGATTTCTTTCTTCTTTTCTTCTCGCGGGCCCGATCTGTACGAATATTTTGCCTTTCGTACCTCTATAACTAATAAGCAGACTGCACACTTTTTCGCAGTCTTTTTTTGTACTTTCCCTCACCTGCTCTGGACGACATTGCCGTGCGAATAAGAAGAGACACTTAAAACTTCGGAGACGACTTATAGATAACAGTCGCGGACGGTAGTATATGAGGGATGTTGCGAGAAAAACTGTGATGACGACCTTTCTTAGACTTGACGTACTGATGTGGTATCCCTTCCTTGCGGTCTTTCATCTACGGACACAGTGATGTTGCGTTGCGCTCCGCTGATGGAGTGCCGTGATTCAAGAAGCAGAAGGGAATAGCGTCGTGTGCGGATTTCTCTCTGCGCAACACGAGATGACAGGGTGTGATCATGGAATGGCAAGTGGGTTAACACCGCTGCACGAGCCTTCCTTGTGACAAATAAAATGCCCGTTACATCCAGATTCTCTATCTGCTCATGAGCACTTCCCTGCCTCTTGGTGAGTATGTTAGATTTATCGCCATCGGAAATTGGGGACAATCCTACTCTTTAATGCAATTAATATCTCTGTCCTTGCCAAATTCTTTTTTGACCCTCTAGTCATAGTTCTCCTGCTTTTCAGAGACATCATGGATGCAACTGAATTTCTTCAGTTGAGAAGAATGTCTCGCCTGCATCATCGAACGATGATCAGAACGATATGCGGTCGGACTACTCCGTCCTCGCGCCTTAAACCTTTATGTCCTGACCCCTGATCTCCCTTGCCTCCGACCCCCTTGTGCCCTCGCGCTCTCCCTCGTGTTCTTCGAATGAGCGACCCACACACGCTCCTTCCCTTGAGTGCCAGCGACAGGAACATAGTATCTAGAATCCTGTTCCTCGTTCGCTTAATCCTCCCTGACTCTCGGGCGACGTGGAGGTGTGGGTTTCGACATCGCCGGTTTCCCACGTTGTGTGAATAGACGATTGCTAGTCTTCGTTAAGTGTATTCGAAGCGGCACACAGGATTCTTTTCAATACACACACACACCAACACACGACACACACACACACACACATCATCGTTATTTGATCAGAATTACACGACTCCACACGTGAGCACATGAATTGATCTAGAGAGACACGAAGCGAGTACAGACATACACTCACACACGACAACACACAACAACAACACGATCAGCACTACACACCACACACACACTACATCACACCACACAACACATATTAACATTAAAATGATAATAATTAATATTGACATTATATATGTGGGTGGTGCAACACGAGGTGTGTGTGTGGTGGTGTGTGTGTGTTGTGTGTGTGTGTGTGTGTGGTGTGCTGTGTCGTGTATTGGTGTTGGTTGGGTTTGTGTATTTGCAAACTTTATACTATTAGTAGATTTATCTATACAGATAAATGAAGTAAGTATATAGAGATGTGTTATAAGTATTATGTTATATTATATATATATTATGTATAAAAATATACTCATATTCAACTGTATCTTATATTATAGTATATAATTATATATATATATATTAATATATATAATACTATTATATATATATATTATAGAGCGAGAGAGAGTAGAGATGATGATCGAGAGAGAGCGCATAGAGAGAGAAAGAAAAAGCGACGAGAGAGCAGTAAGGAGAGAGACCGGAGAGCAGGGTGGGAGAGAGAAAAGTATGGAGAGATGGAACTCATGAGAGAAGAAGAAATGTCTTTTCCCCATAATCCCACACTCCCATATCTTCGTTAAAACAAGTTCTAATAAGGGATGAAAAACCTTTCGCAGAAGCGCAACCCTGACCCCACAGGAGCGGCTCCAGCCCGTGCTACAGGACAATAATAGGGAAAATTGGGAGGCCAGCGAGAGGAACAAATAAGGAAGGCTGCCCACTTCGATGTTTATATTTGCACAGTTAAACATTGTTTATGTTTCTCGTGTGTGCATGTGTTATATATTAATATATATTAATATATTGATAGTATTAATGTTATATAGAATTATATATTGATATATAAATAATATATTCTAAGTTATAAGATACGAGTGTATATGTATTATTAGAGATTTAGAATAGATGAGAATGCTATATTATTAACATTATAGCATATCGGAATGATAATATCTAGAGGCTAGTATAGATGTCATATATTGATATGTATAAATTATGTATATATTCGAATTATTATATATATTATTTATTCAATTATATATTAGAATTTTATTATATTTAATATATTAAGTACACTATATTTGATATATAGATTATAATTATATATTTAATTATATATATATGTTATATATCAACACATCATTATTATTTATCCATTATATATAATTTGTCTATAACTTAGTAGTATATATATATCATCTATTAATATATATATCTTATATTAATATATATGGATTATTATATATTAATATATAGGTATTATTATATTCATATATATAATTATTATATATCTAATATATATATAGATATGATTTGTTAATATACAAATGTTATATATTAATATATAGATATTATCTAGTAATATGTAAATATTATATATTGATATAGAGATATTATATAATTTTATATACAATTATTATATATCCATATCCGTAGAGTGAACTAAAGGGGGTGGCTCCTTAGTGTAGGAGGGGGGAGGCTAAGGGTAGCTGCCAACTAAAAAATGAGAGAATGTTGTGAATATTATATTTCAATGCATCAAAATCAATGACCATCGGGGAGGCGCACGGGGCGGCCAATCAGATTGCAGGAGGGGGGGGGGTCCACCAAGGAAGCCCCGCCTCTGTAGCCGCAAACCCGTGCCCGGCTTAATTAAGGGCGACCTTACCTTGGCAGGTGTGAGTTGTAGTACCTGGCGGCGCTGACACAGAGGTAATTGGCCCGGAAATGACGCGCACTTGACACTGATGAGGATTAGGGGAAGATATTTGGAAGGACCCGAGGGCGAGGTGGTCCACTGTTTTGTTTTATATGTTCTTTCTCTATTCTTTTTTAAACCAATTTTTCTTTTATTATCATTATTATTATTATGATAATGATAATAATGATGATGAAAATGATAACGATTATGATGATTATTCATCAATTATCATCATTATTCTTGATAGGAGTTGTAGTAATAGTAACTTGATTTAATGCTGTTAATGGTACATGATTTATAGATGAAAGAATAATAACTTTATAAACGATATGGTATGCATCAAGGTTAATGAGTTGATATCAAATAACAATAGAGTAATGAAATATTGGTAAAGTTTAGAAATGCTAAGTGATTTATTATACTAGTAACATATATTCATGATGATTGATTCCAATATACAATGATTGTTTTATTTAATTTAATACCATTAATGATATTGAATAACAATTGATGTTTGTGTGGACCGTAAGAGTAAAATTGTGTGACTCATTCGTATGAATTACAAATAACATGTAGCATAATGACATGATGATTATTTAATGGTAGTGAATTTGGCTATACAATATATGATAATGTGATATGAGGATAATGATAATAATGATTTAATATAGCTTATATTAATATTCTTAATCATAATCATTCTATATTGCATTAAATCAATAACAATAATAAGATAATTAGTATTAACATATGATAATGATGATAACATATACAATGAGTTATAATCAGAGTAACTATTGTAATTAATTTATGTATGAATTTAGATGATATATAAGGATGATCACTGATTTTATAAAGTCACTAGTACATCGGATTAATGCTAATAGTAACAAATCATTTATATCATGTATGCTCAGTAATATTAATGAATGATTATATTTAATGTCTGGATCATACAACAATGATGACTTGTCTATATGACTCAAATAAATAATCGTGTAGATATCACTCATAAGTTACTAGCTAAAGTGGTTCAAAATATATTGACCTAGAGAGTATGGAGAAACCTTTCATGACGAACTTGATCTCTTGTGAGTTCTTTCATGCGCTTCGGTCACGTCAATAATAATAACGGTATTCTAGAAATCTTAGTATTATATGACAAAATAGTCTCGAATGTTTGATTCATGGTTACAGATGGATGTATCTCATTGATAGAGTAATAATTATTTTCGGTGTCATAATGAGTGAAGTGCACTCGATTTTCGGGTTATAATATGATGATTGATGATAATGATGATGATAAAGATAGAAGATGAAATGAATGACACTTTAACCAAATATGGCAATGATAGCAATGATAGAAAATAAAATGATAATTAATAATTAAAAATTGTCATACATTTAGAAAGTTAAAAAAACCTAATGATAATAGTAATAAAGACTTATAATTATTGATAGTTAGAGACTAATGTAGTGATAAAGTCTTGATTATATATGTTGATATAGTTAAAGAGAAATCTATTCGTATATTTATACAAACTAATAATATACTAAGTAATTTCGGGATAGTTAACTAATGAGTAAAATTGGTAATTGAGGTATTAAGCTACTTTAAAAACACTATGAATGATGATGATAATAATTAATCAATAAGTAACATAAATATGCGTAAGGAAATTAATTGCAAAACTGATAGACTTTCAATTATTGTCAGTGTGATTCTGGTGGTTTCATGGTAGTAATGATAGCAATTAGTATATGTGATAAGCAGTATATATATATGAAACTTAAGTAATGCCATTCTGATTAATGCCATGATTAATGAAAATTATTCCATGATAAATAATATATGATAATAATAATTAATAGCAATGGAAATCTAATGTAACTAACAGTGGTGGATAATGTATTGAACAATAATAATGATGATGATAATCAATTAATAATAACAATAATAACTATAATGATAATGATAGTGATACTGTTAATGATAACGATAATAATAATAGCAATAATGATAATGATAATAATAAAAATGATAATGATAATAATAATAGTATAATATGATAATGATAATAACAATGATGATGATGAACAACAACTAGGAACACTCAATAGCGCATACCTCCGCCAAGGCATTTAGGATCATCATGCAATAAAATATTTATGCATGAAGATCACCTTAAAATCACTTCTTTTCTCAAGTCCTCGTTTCCCTATCCTCGCAATACTAATAAATCCATTAAAAAAAAAAAAAAAAAAAAAAAATCTGGACTCGTATCATCACCAAAATTTTACAGAATCTACGTTTGGCTAAGACACATCTCTACAGTTTCCTAGAAATCTGTTGATAACACTTTGAATTACTTTGTACGGTGTTCGGTGTATCACTCAGCACGGGGTTCGAATCACCAGCAAAATTGGGCTACTTACAATTCATAGAAAATCTGTCCATAATTCTTTGAGTTATCCTGCTAACCAACAAACAAACTATAACCAACTAACTAACTAACTAACTAAACTATAACTAACTAACTATTTAAGTAACTAACCAACGCTATCGTAATCATAACATTGGCGGAGATGATAATTATAATTATAATAATGAATTAACAGTAATGATTAATAGTAATGATTAATAACAGTAATAATAATATATAATGGGTAATAATAAACGAATAATAATTAATAACAACAATGATAGTCCGGTACAACAATGATATAAATGTAATAACATATAAATAAACATNAAGCGTTTTATTTATTTTATTTATTATTTGTTTTTTTTAAATTCTTTTATTAATTTGTTTATTGTGGGTTTGTAATTCGTTGTTTATTTTTTTTTTATTATTGTTATTGCTGTTCTAAGCAGTGTTTATTTATTATTTTTTTTTTTATTCTTTTCATTAATTTGTTTATTGCTGGGTTCTAATCGTGTTTGTTTATTATTTTATATTTTTTATTTTTTTATTAATTATTTTATTAATTTGTTATGTGGGTTTCTAATCGTGTATTTATTTATTTATATTTAATTTGTTTTATTGTGGGTTTCCAATCGTGTTTATTTTTATTATATTTGATCTCTTGTTATCTGCGGAAGTCGAGGTTAAGGAAGTGGGTTTTGAGTTTTGTAAAGTTTGTGTGTAGAATAGGAAGGACGAGGAGGATGAAGAGGAGAGGAGAGGGAGGAGAGAGGGAGAGGGAGATGAATGAGGAATGAAGGGAAGAGGGGAGAGGGAGAAAGAAAATGAGGAAGAGGGAGAGGGAGAGGGAGAAAATGAGGAAGAGGGAGAGGGAGAAAATGAGGAAGAGGGAGAGGGGAAATGAGGAAGAGGGGAGAGGGAGAAAATGAGGAAGAGGAGAGGAGAGGGAAAGAAGGAGAGGGAAGAATGAGGAAGGGAAGATGGGAGAGGAGAAAATGAGGAAAGAGGGAGA
>NW_020870621.1:69997-75460 GCF_003789085.1 Penaeus vannamei
CGAAGAAGGAGGAAAAGAAGAAACAAGGAAAAGGAGGAACAAGGAAAATAAGGAGAAGAAGAAAGAGGAGAAGAAGCATCGGAAGGGAAAAGGAGGGGAAGGCACGAAGAGAATAGGGAGGAGAAAGGAGGAGGGGAAGGAAAAGATGAAAAAAAACAAAAAGAAACAGAAGATTTTTTTATAAGAAGTAGCAACAACAGCATGGGAAAGGGAGGGAAGGAGAGATGGAGGAAAGGAGGGAAGGAGAGGAGGAAGGAAGGAGGAGGGGATAGAGAGAAGGAGGGGAGGGAATGGATGGAGAGGATGGAGAGATGGAGGAAAAGGAGGAAAAGGAAGGAGGGGATGGAAGAGATGGAAGGGAAGGAAGGAAGGAGGGGATGGAAGAAGGAGAGAAGAAGGGAAGGAAGGAGGATGGAGGGAAGGAAGGAGAGAAGGGAAGAAAGGAAGGAAGAAAGAAGAGAAGGAGGGAAGGAAGAGGATGGAGGGAAGGAAAGAAGGAGAGATGGAGGAAAGGAGAGAAGGAGGGGAAGGAGAGATGGAGGGAAGAAGGGAAGGAAGAAAGGAGAGAAGGAGGGAAGGAGGTGGAAGAAGGAGGGACGGAGGAGGGAGGGAAGGGATGAAAGGAGAAAAAAGGAAGAAGGGAGAGATGGAGGGAAGGAGAGAAGAAGAAGGAGAGAAGGGGGGAAGGAAGGTGGAAGGAAAGAGAGATGGAATGACGGAGGGAAGGAGAGAAGGGGTAGGGAGGTGGAAGAAAGGAGGGACGAGGGAGGGAGGGAGGGAAGGATGAAAGGAGAAAAAGAAGAAAGGGAGATGGAGGAAGGAGAGAAGGAGAGAAGAGGGGAAGGAAGGTGAGAAGAAAGAGGACGGCGGGACGGAGGGACAGAGAGAAGGGGGAAGGAAGTGGAAGAAAGGAGGGACGGAGGAGGAGGGAGGGATGAAGGAGAAAAGGAGAAAGAAGAAGAAGAGAAGGAGAGATGGAGGGAAGGAGAGAAGGAGAGAAGGGGGGGAGGAAGGTGGAAGAAAGGAGGGCGAGGGAAGGAGAGAAGGAGAGAAGGGGGAAAGAAAGGAGGGAAGGAAGGTGGAAGGAAAGAAGAGAGATGGAATGACGTAGGGAAGGAGAGAAGGTAGGGGAAGGGAAGGTGGAAGAAAGGAGGGACGGAGGGAGGGAGGGAAGGAAGAAAGGAGAGAAGGAGGGAAGGAGAGAAAGAGGGAAGGAGAGAAGGAAGAAAGGAGAGAAAGAGGGAAGGAAGGTGGAAGAAAGGAGGGACGGAGGGAGGGAAGGAGAGAAGGGGGGGGAGAAAGGAGGGACGGAGGGGAGGGGAAGGAGAGATGGAGAGAAGGGGGGAAGGAAGGTGGAAGGAAAGAGAGATGGGGGAAGGAGAGAAGGGGGGAAGAAAGGAGGACGGGGACGGAGGAGGGAGGGGAGGGACGGAGGAGGAGGACGGAGGAGGAGGGACGGACGGAGGGAGAGGGAGGGAGGGAGGGAGGGCGATGAAGAGTTCAGTAACGTGCAAGGAATGTCGCGGCGGTTTCCTCGGCGGTATGCGAGTCGCGTCTTCAGCCGTGAGTCGGTGAGTCATTTGGGAGTCGCGTGTTCTTGATTTTTTTATTTTTTATTCTCTCTCTCTCTATGTCTCTCTTGTCTCTGTTCTGTCTTTTCTCTTTCTCTTTTTTCTTTCTCGTTTTCTCTTTCTTTCTTTTTTTTCACTCTTGTCTCTCTGTTCTCTGTCTCTGTCTCTGTCTCTTCTCTCCTCTCTCTCTCTCTCTCTCTCTCTCTCTCTCTCTCTCTCTCTCTCTCTCTCTTCTCTCTCTCTCTCTCTCTCTCCTCTCTCTCTCTGTCTCCCTCCCTCCTTTCCCTCTTCTCTTCCTCCCTCCCCTTCCTTCCCTCCCTGTTCCCTCTTCCTCTTCCTCTTCCTCCCTCCCTCCCTCCCTCCCTCCCTCCTCCCTCCCTCCTCCCTCCCTCCCTCCCTCCTCTCTCTCTCTCTCTCTCTTCTCTCTCTCTCTCTCTCTCTCTCTCTCTCTCTCTCTCTCTCTCTCTCTCTTCTTTCTCTCTCGCTGGAGTATCAGGTGTACGTGAGTCGTACGTTTTTGCGAAGTCGTTCTTTCGGTGAGTCACTCGTGGATGGCAGCTGCTGCTCGTGAGGCGCCCGTCCGTGACTCGTTCTCGACTCGCCCGAAAGAGTAAGAGAGAGTGAGTCATTTACTCTACGCTTTCGGTTTATACTTGTATTTGATTTACTTATAAGAAAGAGTAAGAGAGAGTGAGTCATCTACTTTACGCTTTCGGTTTGTACTTATACTTGATTTACTTATTACCACGCAGAAATGTAACCCAATATTCAAATTAAATAAATAAATTAAAGAAGAAAGAAAAGAAAGAATGAAAGAAAATAGATAAATTTAATAAATCAATAAAGAAAGAAAGAAGAAAGAAAAATAAATAAAGAAATAAAGAAAGAAGAAAGAAAAATACATAAGTAAATAAATAAAAAAAGAAAGGAAAAGAAGAAGAATTATTAATCACATTACTTCTAAGATACCGAATAAGTCATATATTCGTCGCGAGCATAACGCACGCGCACGCACTCGAACTTGACACGCAAGCATATTCAGACACGAACGAGAGCAGGGGGGGGGGAGGGGAGGGTAGTGACAACCCACACGTCTTAAGGGCTACTGCGGGTTTTATTTTCCGGTTTTTAAAGATTGATAATGGTCGTATTTCTTTACTGATTAAAAAGAAAAGAAAAAAAAAATGGCTTGTACTGTTTTTCGGTTTTTAAAGATTGATAATCAATGGTCGTTTTTTTTTTTTTTTTTTTTTTTGTCTCGTACTGTTTTTCCGATTTTTAAGGAGTGATAATGTATGTATTTCTTTCCCGATTAAAGAAAAAGCCTTGGACTGTTTTCCGAACTTTTTAAAGATTGATAATGCTTGTATTCCATTTTTCTTCTTTTTTTTTTTTGTCTCGTACTGTTTTTTCCGATTTTTAAGGAGTGATAATGTATGTATTTCTTTCCCGATTAAAGAAAAGCCTTGGACTGTTTTCCGAACTTTTTTAAAGATTGATAATGCTTGTATTCCATTTTTCTTCTTTTTTTTGTCTCGTACTGTTTTTTCCGATTTTAAAGGAGTGATAATTTTTTTTTTCTTTACCAATTAAAGCAAAATAAAAAACTCGTCCTATTTTCCGATTTTTTTAAAAGATGATAATGGTTGTATTCCATTTTCTTCTTTTTTTTTTGTCTCCGTACTGTTTTTTTCCGATTTTTAAGGAGTGATAATGTTTGTATTTTCTTTTCCCGATTGAAAAGGGAAAAAATGCCTCGTACTGTTTCTCGAAGTTTTAAAAGATTGATAATGGTTGTATACCATTCCTGATTTTTTTTATATATACCATGGTACTGTCTCCTCTCTCCCCCTACTCTCTCCTCCTGTCTCCCCCTTCCCCCATTCGCCCTATCACTCTCCTCCCCCATCCGTCCTCACCTCTCTTCTTTCCTACTTTCTTCCTCTCTTCTTCCTCTTTTCTCCTCTCTCTCTTTTCTCCTCTCTCTCTTTTCTCCTCTCTCTCTTTTCTCCTCTCTCTCTTTTCTCCTCTCTCTCTTTTCTCCTCTCCTCCTCTCCTCCTTTCCTCCTCTCTTCCTCTCCTTCTTTCCTCCTCTCCTCCTCTCTTCCTTTCCTTCTTTTCTCCTCTCCTTCTTCTCTTCCTGTCCTTCTCCCCTTTCCTCTCCCCTCACCCCCTCTTTTCCTCTCTTTGGAGGGAGGGAAGAGGGTGGGGTAGGGGGTAAAGAGGTAGAGGAGGGATGGAGGGGGATAGATGAGGGAGGGGAAAGGAGGGGATAGAAGAGGGAGGAGAGGGGGATAGGAGAGGAGGGAGAGGGGATAGGAGAGGGAGGGAAGGGATTGGAGGGAGGGAGGGGATAGAAGAGGGAGGGGAGGGGATAGAAGAGAGAGAGGGAGAGGGGATAGAAGAGAGAGGGAGAGGGGGATAGAAGAGAGAGGGAAGAAGGGGGATAGAAGAGAGAGGGAGAGGAAAGAAGAGGAGGGAAGGGGAGAGGGAGGAGAGAGGGATAGAAGAGGGAGGGGAGGGGGATAGAAGAGGGAGGGAGGGGGATAGAGAGGGAAGGATAGAAGAGGGAGGGAGAGGGGGATAGAAGAGAGAGGGAGAGGGGGATAGGAGAGGTAGGGAGAGGGAGATAGAAGAGGGAGGGAGAGGGGGATAGAGGAGGAAGGAGAGGGGGATAGAGAGGGAGGGAGAGGGGGATAGAGGAGGGAAGGAGAGGGGGATAGAGGAGGAAGGAGAGTGGGGATAGGAAGAGGGAGGGAAGGGGATTGGAGGGATGGAGAAGGGATAGAGGAGGAAGTAGAGGGGGATAGAAGAGGGAGGGAGAGGGGAATAGAAGAGGAGGGAGAGGGTGATAGGAGGGAGGGAGATGGGGATAGAGGAGGAAGGAGAAGGGAGATAGAGGAGGAAGGAGAGGGGGGTAGAGGAGGAAGGAGAGTGGGATAGAGGAGGAAGGAGAGAGGGATAGAAGAGGGAGGGAGAGGGAGATAGAAGGGGGAGGGAGAGGGGTTGGAGGGAGGGGGAAGGGGTAGGAGTAATGCAAGAGGAAGGAGAACTTTGTTTGCGGTGTTTGTCTAACCAGGGGGTTGTTGCCCTCAGCCGTCACGGAGCTTCGGTCTGGTCTCTGCTTTATGCCTCCCTCTCCTCCTCCTTTCTTCTTCCTCTTCTTCTTTTGTTTCTTCTTCCTCTTTCATCTTTTGCCTCTCCCTTCTTCCTCTGTTTCTTTTTTCTTCTTTTTTGCCTCTCTCTTCTTCTGTTTCTTTGTCCTCTTCTTTTGCTTCTTCGTCCTCTTTCTCTTTTCCTCTTCCTTCTTCCTCTGTTTCTTTATCCTCTTCTTTTTTTGCCTCTTCTCTTCTTCTTCTCTTTCTTTGTCCCCTTCTTTTGCTTCTTCTTCCTCTTCTTCTTCTGTTTCTTCTCTTCTTTTGCTTCTTCTTCCTCTGTTTCGTTCGTCCTCTTTTCTCTTTTGTCTCCTCCTTTTTCCTCTTTTTCATCGTTCTCTTTCTCTTTTGCCACCCCACTTCTCCCCTCTGTTTCTTCGTCCTCTTCTTTTGCTTCTTCTTCCTCTGTTTCGACATCCTCTTCTTCCCTTTGTCTCTTCCTTCTTCCTCTGTTTCTTCGTCCTCTTCTTTTGCTTCGTCTTTGTCATTTCATTGTTTGTTGTTGTTCTCCTTCTCCTTCTCGTTCGCTTTCTCATTCTCATTACGTGTTTTGTCTAATTATTTTTTTGTTTTGTTTTTGTTTTTCTCCTTTTCCTTTTCTCCTTCTCATTCCCATTATCGGTATCATGTTTTATCTAATAATTTCTTTTTTTGTTCTTCTGTTTCTTCTCCTTCTCCTTCTCGTTATCATGTTTTATTTCATAGTATCTCTCTTGTTCTTCTTTTTCTTTCTTCTT
>NW_020870621.1:81072-86072 GCF_003789085.1 Penaeus vannamei
GAATAGAATTATGACTTTTTGAGTTTTTTTTTCCGTTTTGTTTCTCTTCTTTGTGTGTGTGGGTGTGTTTTTAAGTAATATCTCTTTGTTAGTTTGATTAGTGTTCGTCTTTAAAAGAAAAGAAAATCGATGTCTTTCTCTAGATTTGTGAATTGATTTGGTTGTCTATGTATATTTACCTGTTTCTTTATCGATTTCTTTATCTATCAATCTCTTTATCTCTCTCTCTGTCTGTATATCTACCTGTTTCTTTATCGATTTCTTTATCTATCTATCTCTTTATCTATCTATCTCTTTATCTATCTATCTGTATATCTACCTATCTATCGATCTGTCTATCTACCTGTATATCTATCTATCCATCCATATCTTTCTCTCTCTATATGTATATATATATATACATATAAATATAAAACTAATCTTCCTGCTGCTTTTATAAATATCCAACTCTATCAACTTTCGGAGCTACATATGTATCCGTTTCCTTGGTGAATAATTTACGTGTTCATTGACGTTGGGCTTGGAGAGCTTACATAACTCTGCGGAACTGATTGCCAACGTTCAACTATGAATCGGATTTTGCGATTAGCTAGCAAGGGAGACGGGGAGTCATGTGACATCTTTATTTGCGTCTGCGTGTGTGAAGTTATTTGTCTATTTTATCCAGGATTTGCTGTGTAGGAACGTGACCTTTGCGATAAAACATGAAATATGGTTTGGTTGTGTTTAAGCGTTGGGTAAAATGAGTTATAATATTCGTTTATTGTATTTTGGGTTGTATTTGTATTGTTTTTTTTTTTTTGTTCTTTTGTTGTTGTTTTTTCTTTTTGATTTTCTGTGTTTCCGTTCCCCGTCTCCTCTCCTTTCTTTAATATCTTATAAACCTTCTCTCAATCCCTTTTTCTCTCCATCTTTCTAATCGTCCAGATGTCTATCTAACCAACCCATCTCTCCACGTTCTCTCCCACGCCATTCCTCTTCATCGCTCCATGTTTCCTCACCTCTCCCCCTTCCCTTTATATCTCTCTACCCCTCCTTTATCGTCCCGTCTCTCTTCCCCCATTCTCATCCCCCATGTTACCTCACCTCTTCCCCCTTCCCCTTTATCTCTCTACCTCTTTATCTCTCCTTTATCGTCCCGTCTCCCTTCGCCCATTCTCATCTGCTTATTCACTGTGTCTTTCTTTTCTCAGTCCTCCTTTATTTATCCGTCTCTCTTCCCCATTCTCATCTGCTATATTTTCATGCGTCTTTCTTTTCTCCAGCAATCTCGTCAACGTGACCACAAGCTGACTCGCTATTTGGAGTATCGATCTTGAACAAAATGTTAAAGCTTTGGTGTATTTTTGGGGGCGCGAGTCACACATTATGTCTTAATACCCCAACCTGTGTGTGTGGGGGTGGAGTGGGAGGTGGGGTAGGAAGGGTGGGTGGGGTGGGGTGGGGGTGTATGTGTGTGTGTGTATGTGTGTGGTGTGTTGAGAAGAGAGAGAGAGAGAGAGAGAGAGAGAGAGAGAGAGAGAGAGAGAGAGAGAGAGAGAGAGAGAGAGAGAGAGAGAGAGAGAGAGAGAGACAGACAGACACAGACAGAGAAAGAGATGTGTGTGTATGTGGTGTGTGTATGTGTGTGTGTATGTGTGTGTCTTATGTTGTGTGTGTGTAGTGTGTTTGTGTATGTGTGCACATGTATGTGTGTGTGTGTGTATGTATGTGTGTGTGTGTGTGTGTGTATGTTTATGCCGTGTGTGTGTGTGTGTGTGTGTGTGTGAGAGAGTGTGAAGAGAGAGAGAGAGAGAGAGAGAGAGAGGAGAGAGAGAGGAGAGAGAGAGAGAGAGAGAGAGAGAGAGAGAAGAGAGGACAGACAGAGAAGAGAAGTGTGTGTGTGTGTGTGTGTGTTGTTGTGTGTGTTGTGTGTGAGTGTGTATGTTGTGTGTGTGTGTGTGTGTGTGTGTTTGTGTATGTGTGCATGTATGTATGTGTGTGTGTGTATGTTATGCCGTGTGTGTGTGTATGTCTATTGAATTTCATTGATTATGGTGATCACTATTTGTGTTTAATAACTCTCTTATTTGTTTGTTGTATTTCTCACTTATAGAAATTGAAGGAATTGAGATTAAATTGCTATAATTCACGAGGAGTTGAATGAAATGGATAAGAAGTGATGGATGAATGAACGTTGTAAATTGACGAACATAGTATTATCCTTTCCCTTTTCTCTTCCCATTCACTATTTCTCTTACTCTTTCTCCTTTTACCTTCTCCCCTTACTCTTTCTCTCCCTTTCCTTCTTTGAAGCCTGTCACTTCCTTTAATGTCCTCTCTTTACGCCCTCTCTTTATTTCATTCTCGCTTCTCTCTTTTACATTATGATAGATTTTTTTCGTTTTGTTTTATTTCGTCTGTTTATCACAAACTCACTCGCGTATTAAACGAGAGAAAAGACGAGAAAATAAGAGGAAGAAGTAGAAGGTGGAGAAGAAGAAGAAGAAGAAGAAAGAATAGAAGAAAAAGAGAAAGAAAGTGAAGGAAAAGAAGAGAGAGAAGAAGAAGAAGAAAGAGTAGAGGAAAAAGAGAAAGAAAGTTAAGGAAGCGAAGAGGAAGAAGAGAAAGGAGAAAATAATATAAGAAAAAGTTGATGATAATGGAGAAGAAAAAAAAAGGAAATGAGTAAAAGAAGAATACGAATTAAAACATAAAAATAAAGAAGAAGAAGAAGTATAATAAAGAAGGATTAAACTAAGACGGAAGAAGAGAAGAAGAAAAGAGCAAACACGAAAGACTTTGTTTTGTTTGCAAGTAGGGCGCGTTGCTATGCAATATCTGACCATCACGTTTCACGGAACTCTGTTCTCTTAATTCTCAAAATCTCTAAAACTTCAAGAAAATAAATAGACCCGTAATGCGTTTCCTGAATTCAATTAAGAAAAAAAAAAACCACTTATAGCAATTAAATAGATTTGCTTGAAGGTCGTTGTAAAAAACTTATAGCAATTAAATGAATTTGACTGAATTCAATTAAGAAAAACAACAACACAGCAATGAAATAAATTTGCCTGAATTCAGTATAAGAACAGCACACACCAATTAAATAAATTTGCCTGAATTCAATTAAGAAAAGTAAAACAATACACCAATTAAATAAATTTGCTTGAATTCAGTATAAAAACAACACTTACATCAATGAAATGTTTGTCTGAATTTAATTTTAAAAAATACACAAATGAAAAAAAATTGCCTGAATTCCAAAAACAACACACATCAATTAATTAAATTTGCCTGAATTCAATAAAAAAAAGTAAAACAACACACCAATGAAATAAATTTGCTTGAATTCAGTATAAAAACGACACTTACACCAATGAAATAAATTTGCCTGAATTCAATAAAAGACAAAACACACCAATTAAATTAATTTGCCTGAATTCAATCTTAAAAAATAAAACAATACATCAATTAAATGAATTTGCTTGAATTCAATATGAAAACACACACCATTGCAATATTTTTACCTGAATTCAATATAAAAACAACACTTACATCAACGAAATAAATTTGCCTGAATTCAATATAAAAACACTTACATCAACGAAATAAATTTGCCTGAATTCAATATAAAAACATCACTTACATCAATGAAATAAATTTGCTTGAATTCAAATCAAAACAACACTTGCATCAACGAAATAAATTTGCCTGAATTCAGTATAAAAACACTTACACCAATAAAAGAAAAAACCCTCAAACTGACTCTTATTTCAAGCGAATTCTTACATTTCCGTCTCTCTCTCAGCAACGTTGACAGGCATCCATCACAATGACAGATTGACGTCATGGCCATAACATGTCATAAACACGTTACGACAGATCATAACACGGGTTCCTTTAACGACCACCGAGAGCAGTGACTTTCTCTGCAGCGTGATGTGTGAGGTATTAGGTATGAGGGTAACAGCGTGGTATTTGGGAGACGAAAGGGCGTTCTCACAGGTCGTGATGTTAAGTCGTTTTGGCAAGTCGTGGTGTTAAGTCGTCCTCGGAAGTCGTGGTTTGACTTAGATCTTGAAAATCGTAGTCGTAAGAGATGGTTTTCGGTCGTCCTCGTAAGCCACACTCGCAAGTCGTCCTCGTAAGCCACACTCGCAAGTCGTCCTCGTAAGCCACACTCGTAAGTCACACTCGCAAGTCGTTCTCGTAAAGCCACGCTCCTATGTCACACTCATAAGTCGTCCACGTAACACACACTCGTAAGTCACACACGTAAGTCACCCTCGTAACCCACGCTCCTAAGTCACACTCATAAGTCGTCCTCGTAAGCCACAATCGTAAGTCGTCCTCGTAAGTCACGCTCCTAAGTCACACTCATAAGTCGTCCTCGTAAGCCACACTCGTAAGTCACAATCGTAAGTTCGTCTCGTAAGCCACTGTAAGTCATACTCAGCATGAGTTACGAGAAAGCCAAACGCATCACCACGCAGCCTAGACGGAGGGAAAAGAAGTGAGTCGCAGTCCTTCCTCACGCCTTTTGACTTCCTCGTTGACCACTTCACTCATAAGTCACACTCGTAAGTCGTCCTCGTAAGTCACACCAAACCTCGTAAGTGTCGCCTTGTAATTCATACTCACAAGTCGTTCTCGTAAGTCACACTCGTAAGTCGCCCTTGTAATTCATACTCACAAGTCGTCCTCGTAAGTCACACTCGTAAGTCGCCCTTGTAATTCATACTCACAAGTCGTCCTCGTAAACCACGCTCGTAAGTCACACTCGCAAATCGTCCTCGTAAGCCACACTCGTAAGCCATACTCGTAAGCCACACTCGTAAGCCATACTCGTAAGTCACACTCGTAAGTCGTCCTCGTAAGCCGCACTCGTAAGTCGTCCTCGTAAGTCCTTCCTCACGCCTTTTGACTTCCGCGTGGAAACTGCACTCAGCTGATAAAAATGATGCTAAAAAATACTAAATATGATAAAAGAAAAAAGAGAAAAAAAGGAATTACAAACT
>NW_020870621.1:93572-108775 GCF_003789085.1 Penaeus vannamei
CTTCTTCCCCCTCCCATCCCCCTTTCCCCCCCTTCTCCCCCCTTTCTCCCTCCTTCCCTCTCCCCCTCCCTTCCCTCCCCTCTTCCCCTTCCTCTCCACACTTCCCTTCCCCTTTTCTCCCTCCTTCCCCCTTTCTCCCCCTCTCCCCTTTCTCCCCCTCCCTCCCCTCTTTCTTCCTCCCACTCTCATTTGTAGTTAATTACATCATCAACTCGTGATTGCGAAGAACACTACGTTAACCAGGTCTTCTTCTTCCTTTTTATTCCTCTTCTTATTCGGAAATTAACTTGTAATTAGGGAAGTCGGCGCGCTTTGCCTTCAACTCTATTTTGGGAAATATTTTAATTAATTGCTTATATACGTCTGTTGTTGTTTTTTTGATGAATGATAATGCGTTGTGTTGTACTTCTTTGTTGTTTATTTTTCTCTTTTGTTTCTATTTGTTTCAGGTTGTGTTGTGATATATATCAATACAAACACATACCCCCCACACAGACTCTTACAAAACCCACCCCACACACACACACACACACACACACACAACACACACACACACACACACACACACACACACACACACACACACACACACACAGCACTTGTTAATGATAAGTTACTATCTATCAAATACAAATGCGTCGCCAAATCTTTGCATATATATATTCATTTTCTACAACCAATTTCTTGACATTATCATGTACATTCTATATTTTTATATAAATTATTCTCAGAGTTGAACTGCCAACTATCCAGAAAATAGTGGAATTTATCAAAACTTTTGCGTGTTAAAATCTGCGGTGTGAGCACTCCCCGTTTCACTTACTTCTGACTACCACATGTCCGTCCTGTTTATGTTTATTTGTGACACACTCAGGTGTTGCTTTAGTGACACACCCGTGGGCTATGTGGTGTGTCGCAATGGTTGAACCTTGACTTTAAGGAGACAATTATGTGATTCTTGCGTGCTGCTATAAACACAGAGGGTGTAAAAGGGGTTGTTTTAAAATCTGTGTTGCCCGATGAACCTTGTTGTTTTAGCGGGTTGTAGAGTCGTTATCGGGTAAAGAGGGAAGGGGGGAGGGGGAAGGGAACGCGTAGAAGGAGAAGGAGTAGGAGGAAGGGGGAGAGAGGGGTGATTAAGAGATCGGGGGGGGGGGATTAGGGCTGGGATTGGAGGGTAGGTGAGAGGGGAGGGCAAGGGGTACCTAGGGGCAGAGGTAAGGCTGAGCAAGTAAGGGGGGAGGGACTGGAGGTAGGGGGTAGCGTAGTGTATAGGTAGGGAGCAGGTATGGAGAGGGGGGAGGGACTGGAGGGTAGGAGTACATAGGGAGAGAGTAAGGCTGAGCAGGTAAGGGAGAGGGGGAGGACTGGAGGGTAGGGAGTACCATAGGACAGGTAAGGCTGAGCAGGTAGGGGGA
Source organism: Penaeus vannamei (assembly GCF_003789085.1). NCBI lineage: Eukaryota > Metazoa > Arthropoda > Malacostraca > Decapoda > Penaeidae > Penaeus > Penaeus vannamei. The sequence goes on from NW_020870621.1 coordinate 94,991, forward strand.
GAGGGGGAGCCCAGAGAAGTATTGGGGTTAGGGCAGGGGGCAGGGGGGGGGGGGCGACGAGGCAGGGTTAGTGTGATGGTTCTCGCTCACCTTAGAGACATTGATTGGCCGGTTGGCAGGGGAGACGCAAACACTGCTTAACCTAATTACTCCAGTGCCATGCGCCCTTCCTGCCGCCGCCTTGCAATGCGATCATGCGGGGACACGTGCGCAGGTATGCCTACGTGAGCGCGCGCACTCTTGTACAGATATCAAAGACTTAAAGACATACAAACACACACATTCATGTACAAGCACACAAATGTACAGACACACGCGTACACACATATTCCAATATATACACACATCTACACAAGTACAAACACATGCACACAGCACGCGCGCTTCCGTACAGAGCCACATACCAGGACTGGAATCTAGAACGCAAAATTCTTCGCACAAGGAAGGCATTCAAAGCCAATTACAACGTCTCTGTCACGCTTGTTCCTTCGATCTCAAACCAGACGATTCCACCGACGCCACTTAACGTCAAAGAATTAAAGAACAACAGAAGAAAGAAAAGAAAAAGGATTCGTGAGACATTAACTGGCGTCTGGAAGAAGGTCTCCGCTGGAAAAACGCTGAGATGACCCTTCGACTTCCTTAAGGAGAAAAAGATTAGAAACCTCCGAAGTAAACGATGTCCTCCTTTCGTTGTATCTTTTATTATGAATCATAAGAGCCAGAGTACAAGGAATATAATGTCGCCTTTTCGTTATATATTTTATAAGGAATTATAAGAGCCAGATCACAAGGAGGCCATCGTATAAAATGTATTCGCTCTACAGTACGACGCTACACGCCTTCTTATGGTTGTATAAGTGCACTTTGGGGACATATGCTTCCCTCTGAAGTGTTCACTGGAAGATATTGCCGTACTATGACACGGTTCAAGCATATTACAAGGAGAGAAGTGGAGTTGGGACCTTAACCTCTTCTTTAAGTCCCCATACGTCTCATTTTTCCATAGTATATACTTTATACTTGGTGGAACTGGTATATGCTGTGGCTAGAAAATATTACCGTACTATAACAAGGCTCTGGACTACTATGGGGACTCGAGCGAATGGAACTAGATGCAAACTAAAGGACATTTGAATCCTTACGTTGTAATATTACCATATATATTATTCCAGAGTATTTTTTTTTCATTATTCTTACGGCTGCACTGATATATGGTATCGAGTCACAGTTCTTGGATATCACAAGGAAATGAATGAAGGAAAGACGCTACGTACACTTGCCTTTTCTCCTTAAAACCTTTAATTAATTTGATTAAATTTAATTTAATTTATTAGTATTTTTATCTTTGAAAATAAAACACTACAATAGGCCACATAAAACATTGCCAGGACTATTACACGCTAGGAATACAACACATCGCCATAACGTAACACAGCTCTATAATACTAAGAAGTTGAAGAACACTTTATTCTCTCCTCCTCTCTCTTCTCCCTCCAAGGTCGAAATGAAGTGACTTCCCAAAAACGAATTATAGACACGGAATGAAAAACCTCCCATTAAAAAAAATATATATATTAACCACAACGGGAATCTATTTACGTGATGCAATTATAATGGGTCTTCATTGTGTTCCCTGACCTCTCTGGCCTCTCCCCGGTCGGATTAGCCTACCACCATTTGGGTTCTCTGAGGTCACAGCAGGTCACGCCATCGCGGGAACAACGAGGAGGGGAGATTAAGGTTGGGTCATTAGATAGGTCATTATTCATCAAAGGGTAAATGGGTGTTTAATACTACTTATTACGGACACTTTTCCTCGTCTTTACGTTCGGAGGGAGGTCCGCAATGGTGACAGATGGCTCGGATTATCGTAATTGGATGTAGAGGATAAAACCGCAAAATTATTTCTTTGGCTCACACGATCTGACTCTTCTCTCTCTCACGCTCTTTCTCTTTTCTTTGGCTCTGAGAGAGAGAGAGAGAGAGAGAGAGAGAGAGAGAGAGAGAGAGAGAGAGAGAGAGAGAGAGAGACAGAGATAGTGAGGCGCTGAGAAGGAATCGAAATCCAGAAAATAAGATAGAAACGCGACCAAAATTCAAAAAAATGGTCTTGAGGCGCTAAATAAAAATGAAAATTCAGATGATAAAAAAAGAAAAGATGAACACGAAAAATAAATAAAAAAAAACAATGGTACTTCCTTTCCGCCTTGATGTTACTGAAAATACAGGAAGCTTTTATATTATTATTATGCTGATTATTAACTTGTCATTATGCTTATTATCATTTATCAGTGTGCTTATTATCATGTTATCATTATGCTCATTATTTTATCATTATGCTTTTTATCAGCTTTTTTATTTCTTATTATTACTTTTTCCCGTGATAATGCCGTAAAAAGGATATTGCTTATTTTTTATTTATCTATTTATTATTTTATTTATTTATTTATTTTGTATTTTGTGAAGAGAACCAAATTTTATTCATTTTTATTTATTTATCTATTTTATTTCTATTTATTTTTTATTTTTGTGTGTATTTTGTGAAGAGAACCAAATTTTTATTATTTTTATTATTTATCTATTTTATTTTTATTTTTGTGTGTATTTTGTGAAAACCAAATTTATTCATTTTTTATTTATTTATCTATTTTTATTTTTTTTTATTTATTTTATTTTTTGTGTGTATTTTGTGAAGAAAAAATTTTATTCATTTTTTTATTTATCTATTTTAATTTATATTTTTTTGTGTGTGTGTGTGTATTTTGTGAAGAGAACCAAATTTTATTCATTTTTATTTATTTATCTATTTTAATTCTTATCTATTCAACGTGTGATTTTTGTGAAAGCCAAATTTATTCACAAGGAGAGACAAGTAAACAAAACAAAAAAAAAAAACACGTCATTACCCACAGACCAAGATGGATGAATTATCGATGTAAGAGGCACCTGCTGACCTATATTAGTTCTTTTTTTTCTACCGACAGAAACAATTACCTGTCAGCCCCGTATTATGATTCCCTACTGCGTCCAGGTCACGCCAGGGGGGCTCTTATATAGACTCCTGGCAACCCTCCCTACAAAGTATAAGGAACTGAACTCTTTCCCCCCGAAGCGGTTCGAAAAGCAGCGCGAAAGAGAGGGATCCAGTGGAATCCAAATCCACTAAGGTGAATCGAGTATTGATTCACAACGCGGCTGGACACGCGAGGCACGGGATTGATCGGGTTTTATTACCCTTCTTGGCGGCAACAAGTTACAGGAGCAACAGCCAAGGGAATAAACCTATTATGTTTGCTTGTCCTTAATGAGAGACAGAGATAAATGGGGAAAGGGGGACAGAGAAGAAAAAGAATAGAAAAGAGACAAAAATAGAAAGAGAGAGATAGAGAAAGAGGAGAGGCGGGAGAGAGAGACGGAGAGAGGAAAAGAGAAGAGAGAGGAAGAAGGAGAAAGAGAGAGAAGAGACAGAATAAAAAAAAAATAGAAAGCGAGAGAGAAAGAAAGAGAGAGAGAGAGAGAAAGAAATAGAGAGAGATGAGAGATACGAGAGCGAGAGAGAGAGAGAGATAGAAAGAAAGAGAGATAGAGAAAGAAGAGGAGAGACAGGACAGAAAATCCGAAAACAAGCAACCAAGCGAAAACGAGAAAAGTAAGGAGTGAGCGAGATAACGCGAAGGCAAGACTGGACAAAAACTGTAAAAAATGGCGGATAATAATCCTATTTCCTAAAGCCACTCTTATCTTTCTGCGGTCAAATTCATCTAGTTATTATATCTAATCTTACCTTTGATTTCAAAACTCATTTCCTGCTTCGCGTGTGGAAATTCATCTCCAAACTGTCTTTTTTTTTTTTTTTTTTAACTTAACTTCCTCGTCTTCCTCAAACTTCCGTAACCTCCCACAACCTCCTATAATGTTCCTTATTTCTTAAACCTTCCTTAACTCTCCTTAATTTTCTTAACTTAACCTTCCTTAACTCCTTAACTTTCTTAAACCTTAAACCTTCCTTAATTTTCTTAAACCTTAAACTTCCTTAACTTCCTTAAACCTTAAACTTTCCTTAACCATCTTTAACTTAAACCTTAAACCTTCCTTAACCCTCCTTAACTTTCTTAAACCTTAAACCTTCCCCAATCCCCTTTAAACGTATCTGAATCTCCCTTAACCTTCCTGAAACCTTCCTGAAACCTTCCCTAACCTTCCCTCAACCTTCCCTAATCTTCCCTCAACCTACCCTAACCTTCCTGAAACCTTCCTTAATCTTCCTCAACCTTCCTTATGCTACAGGAGACCCAGATCCCCCTCTCCCCCCCCCCACCCCACTCCCTTCCTTCCCATGCGCCGTATCGACATACGCGGTTACGTATACATATATATATCTCGGGCCGTATATATTTTACGACCCCTGTCAGGAAACCATGGTCTTCCGTAGCATATTGCATTGACCAAGTGACAGTCAGTCTGCCGTTTCCCTCCGGTCTAAAGCTGAAGGAAGAAGCGAAGTAGAAGATGAGGAAAGCGTATGGATGATATAGTGGTTGTGGAGAATGGTATTTAATATAGGACATGGATCCGACACATAAGAAAGATAGATGATAGATGGCTAGATGGATTAGATGGTGGATAGGATAGATGGATTCTAGAAGGTAGGAGAGTATAAACAGAAAGACAAGAGAGAGCAGTGCGAGATAGAGAGGAGAAAGAGAGAGAAGATAGGAGAGACGAGAGAGAGAGGAGAGAGAGGAGGAGAGAGGAGATGAGAGAGGAGGGGAGGAGAGAGAGAGAGGGGAGGAGAGAGAGAGAGAGAGAAAGAAGAGAGAGAGGAGGAGGAAGTGAGAGAGAGAGAAGGAAGAGAGAGAAAATAGATAGAAACATTAGATAGAATAGATTGTGATAGATAGTATGATAGATAGCAGAGAGCGAGAGATGAGAGAGAGGGTGAAGGAGAGAGAGAGAGAAAGAGAGAGAGAGAGAGAGAGAGAGAGAGAGAGAGAGAGAGGGAGACGAGAAGAGAGAGAGAGAGAGAGAGAGAAGATGAGGAGAGAGAGAGAGAGAGAGAGAGAGAGAGAAGAGAGAGAGAGAGAGAGAGAGAGAGAGAGAGAGAGAGAGAGAGAGAGAGAGAGAGAGAGAGAGAAGAGAGAGAGATAGATAGATAGATAATAGAGAGAGAGAGAGAGAGAGAGACATCCTTGTTGTTAGTACTGACACTCTCAACCACTGTAAACTCACGCTTTTCCGTGTATCGATCCTTGTTTTCGAGCGAGGAACGTGTCCTGTACATGAATTTTGTATTACGGAACGACTGTGCTTTCTTGTGACGTAACGAATTTCTTCCTTACGAACTAAACGACTTGTTCCGTAAGAAAATCGTGTATGGTAGAATTTAGCAGAACAAAATGTCGGAGAACTGCTTCTAATTTTCAGTTCGGAATGAATAATAAAATGAAAGATAGCGTGTGTTTACGTATGTGAATAATTCACAAACGCCGTGAGATGATTTGTAAGCTAATATCGACATCGGAATACGTAGAAATAAGCTTGTGTAATATGCCTGTGTGTGTGTGTGTGACTATGTGTAATATGCCTGTGTATTTCGCGTGTGACGTAAAAGCGCTGGAGTGTAGCGGATCCCACGGGGTTATACATTCGCACTCTCTCCGTGAACTTTAATAACAGTGTAGAGTTTTTTTTCAAGTTTAGTTAGATACTATGTGAACACGCCACACAGTCCTTGAACAGGGTGGAGGAGGGTGGGATCGGGGGAGGGGGGAGGGGGAGGGTAGGGGGTTAGGATCTAACTCTTTCTCTCTAGTTTTTTCTTTCTTCTTTTTTTTCATATCTTTTCGTTTCTTCTTCTCTCATGCTTTCCTATTTTACTTTTTCGATTTTGTACCGTTTTATTCTCGTTTCCATTTCCATTCCCTTTGTTTCCTTCCTTTTTCTCTCCTTCCCTCCTTTTTTTCCACTTCCACTCTCTTCTTCCTTTCCTCTCTTTCCTTTCTCATTTCCTCTCCCCTCTCCTCTCCTCTCTATCTATTTTTGTTCTCTCCTGTCTCCTTCTACCTTCTTCTCCCTGTACCCCTCCCTCTCCTTTCTCTCCTCTCCTCTCCTCCCCTCCTTTATCTCTCTTTCCCCTCCTTCTTCTCTCTGTCCTCTCCATCTTGCCCTCTCTCTCTTCCTCTTTTTCCTCGCCCTCTTCTCTGTCCTCCTTCTCCCTCCCTCTTCCTCTGTTCTCTTCCCTCCCTCTTCTCTCTGCCCTCACCCTTCTCCCTTCTTTCTTCCCTCTCCCCCTCTCCTTCTCCTTCTCCCCTCCTTCTTCCCCCTCCTCTCTCTCCTCCCTCCCTTCTCCCTCCTTCTTCCCCTCTCCTCTCTCCCTTTCCCTTCTCTTTCTCTTTTTCCCTCTCCTCTCTCCCTTCCCTCTGCCTCCTCCCTTCCTTCATGAAGTTATCCTGCCCGCATAGTCCCCTGCCTATCGATCCCTCATGAAAGTAGCCCCCTTGAAGACTATTACTACTACTACTCCTGGACTGAGGCCCACTTCCTGTTCTCTGACCTCTTGACCCTCACCGCTCCCTGTGCTGAAGAGGTGTGGATGAGAATGGATATCTTCTCATCAATACGAGAGATGGTTTTATGGGGAAGATATAATCGAAAATATTTCTGACGAAGATATAATCGAAGTATTTCTGATGAAGATATGATCGAAATATTTCTGACGAAGAAATAATCAAAATATATTTCTGATGAAGATATGATCGAGATATTTCTGACGAAGATATAATCGAACTATTTCTGGCTGAGATATAATCCAAATATTTCTGACGGAGAAATAATCAAAATATATTTCTGACGAAATTATAATCGAAATATTTTCTGACGAAGATATAATAGAAATGTTCTACTGATGATCAAATATTTCTGACGAGAATATCGAACTATTTCTGCTGAGATATAATCCAAATATTTACTGACGAAGAAATAAAATATTTCTGAAGAAAGATATAATCGAAATATTTCTGACGAAGAAGATAATCGAAATATTTCTGACGAAGATAAAATCGAAGTATTTCTGAATGAAGATATAATAGAAATGTTTCTGAAAAGACATAATTGAAATATTTCTGACGAAGAGAATATCGAAGTATTTCTGACGAAGATATAATCGAAATGTTTCTTGACAAAGATATCAAAATATTTCTGACGGAGAAATAATCAAATATTCTGACGAAATTATAATCGAAAATTTTCTGACGAAGAATATAATAAAAATGTTTTCTGACGAAGATATAATTTTCTGACGAAGATATATATCGAAATATTTCTGACGAAGATAGTAATCGAGATATTTCTGACCAAGATTTAATCAAAATATTTTCGAAGAAATATTATATTTCTGAATGAAGATATATCTAAATATTTCTGACGAAGATGTAATCGAACTTTTCTGACGGACGAAGATACAATCGAAATATAGAAGAATATGATAGAAATATTTCTGACGATGATATTATCCAAATATTGCTGAACGAAATATTAATCGAAAATTTTTACTAAACGAAGATATAATCGAAATATTACTGACGAAGAAAATATAAAAATTTCTGAAAAGATATATATCGAAATATTTCTGACGAAGATATAATCGAGCACAGTCAAATACATCTCTTGCATTGTGAAGATATTCATTCTCATTCATACCTTTTCTACATTTGTCAACATGAATACGTTCATATGTGTGTTTCTCGTGAAAACACAAACAGGTTTCTCATCAAGATTATCATTAATCTTTATTTCATGATTATAATGGCTATCAACCCAACCCTGCTGTGATTTTTCCCATTACCTGTGTTCACGTGACGATTGCCCCCTATCCTGCCTTGGTTAGCCTCCCCACTACCTGTGTCCTCGTGACTATCTACCCTATTCTGTCCTGTATTTTTCCCCATTACCTGTTCTCATAACTGTCATTCCTCAATCTGGCCCATGAGTACCCCCACTACCTGTTCTACTTAGCCTACCACCCCGTTCTGTTCTATGACTATCCCCACTACCTGTGTTCTCAATGCTTTCAATCCCTGGCCCAGGGTATCCCCATTACCTGTGTTTTTCATAACGTGGTTATCCCCACTCCCTGTATTCTAAGAACTTTGAATCCCCAGGCCCAGGAATACGTAGAAATAAGCTTGTGTAATATGCCTGTGTGTGTGTGTGTGTGACTATGTGTAATATGCCTGTGTATTTCGCGTGTGGCGTAAAAGCTAGAGTGTAGCGGGATCCCACGGGGTTATATACATTCGCACTCTCTCCGTGAACTTTAATAACAGTGTAGAGTTTTTTTCAAGTTTAGTTAGATACTATGTGAACACGCCACGCAGTCCTTGAACAGGGTGGAGGAGGGATGGGGAGGGGGAGGGGGGGGGGGGGTTAGGATCTTTCTCTTTTAGTTTTTTTTCTTCCTCTTTTTCTATATTTTTCGTTTCTTCTTCTCTCATGCTTTCCTATTTTTACCTTTTCGATTTGTACCGTTTTATTCTCGTTTCCATTTCCATTCCCTTTGTTTCCTTCCTTTTTCTCTCTTCCCTCCTTTTTTTCCACTTCCACTTCCTTCTTCCTTTCCTATCTTTCCTTCTCATTTCCTCTCCCTCTCTATCTATTTTTGTTCTCTTCTGTCTCCCCTATCCTTCTTCTCCCTGCCCTCCCCTCTCCTTTCTCTCCTCTCCCCTTCCTCTCCTTCTCCTCCCCTCTCTCCCCTCCTTCTTCTCTCTGTCCTCTCCATCTTGCCCCTCTCTCTCTTCCTCTCTTTCCTCGCCCTCTTCTCTCTGTCCTCTCCTTCTCCCCTCCCTCTTCCCTCTGTTCTTTTCCCTCCCTCTTCTCTCTGCCCTCACCTTCTCCCTTCTTCTTCCCTCTCCTCCCCCCCCTCTTCCCCTCTCCTCCCCTCTCCTCTCCTTCTCCCTCCTTCTTCCCCCCTCCTCTCCTCCTCCCTCTCCCTTCTCCCTCCTTCTTCCCTCTCCTCTCTCCCTTTCCCTCTCCTTCTCTTTTTCCCTCTCCCCTTTCCCCCTCCCTCTGCCTCCTCCCTTCCTTCATGAAGTTATCCAGCCCGCATAGTCCCCTGCCTATCGATCCCTCATGAAAGTAGCCCCCTTTGAGACTATTACTACTACTACTCCTGGACTACGGCCCACTTCCTGTTCTCTGGCCTCTTGACCCTCACCGCTCCCTGTGCTGAGAAGGTATGGATGAGAATGGATATCTTCTCATCAATACGAGAGATGTATTTCTGGCGAAGATATAATAGAAATGTTTCTACTGAAGATATGATCCAAATATTTCTGACGAAGATATAATCGAAGTATTTCTGATGAAGATATAATAGAAATGTTTCTGACGAAGATATAATCGAAGTATTTCTGATGAAGATATGATCGAAATATTTCTGATGAAGAAATAATCAAAGTATATTTCTGAAGAAGATATGATAGAAATATTTCTGACGAAGAAATAATCAAAATATATTTCTGAAGAAGATATGATCGAAATATTTCTGAAAAAGACATAATCGAGATATTGACGAAGATATAATCGAAACCGATCAAATAATCTCTTGCATGTGAAGATATATTCATTCTCATTCATACCTTTTCACATTGTCAACATGAATACGGTTCATATATGTGTTCATCGTGAATATCAACACAACAGGTTTCTCATCAAGATCATCACTAATCTTTATTGTATGATATAATGGCTCCAACCCCCTGTGACTTTTCCCATTACCTGTGTTCACGTGACGATTGCCCCCTATCCTGCCTTGGTTAGCCTCCCCATTACCTGTGTCCTCGTGACTATCTACCCTATTCTTCCTGTATTTCCTGTGTTCTCGTAACTGTCACCCTCAATCTGGCTCATGAGTACCCCCACTACCTGTTCTACTTTGTCTGCCACCCCGTTCTGTCTTATGAAAATCCCCACTACCTGTGTTCTCAATGCTTTCAATCCCACTGACCCAAGAGTATCCCCATTACCTGTGTTTTCATAACATGGTTATCCCTATGTTCTAAGAACTTTGAATCCCCCAGGACCATGACTATCCCCACTCCCTGTGTTCTCAAAACTTCCCATCCCCCAGGCTCATGACTACCCCCACTACCTGTGTTCTCAAAACCTTCAACCCTCCAGGCCCATGACAACCCCCACTACCTGTCCTACTTACCACCCAACCCCCAGCACTGCCACCCCACTCCCTGTCCTACCTGTCATCCGGGTATTGATCTCACAGAGCGGTCTCGGGCATCATAAGATTAATTGCCCAAATAAGGCTTTGGGTACGTCCGCTATTTACGCTAGAAGTTTATATCAAGTTTTAGTTTTATCTCTTCCTTTTTTACTGCTTTATTCTTATTTCTATTTCCATTCTTTTTTAATTCTCTTGCTTCTCCCTTCTCCCTCTCCTTTTTCTCTCTCTCCCTTCTCTCATTCGTTCTTTCCTCTTTCTCTCCTTCGCTCCTCTTTTTTTCCGCTCTCTCTCCTTCTCCCTTTCCTCTCTTTCCTTTCTCATTTCCTCTCCCTTCTCCTCTCTATTCCCTTTCCGCTCTTACCTCTCTCATTTCCTCTTCCCTCTCCTCTCTCTTTCTCTCTCTATCTTTCTTCTCTTCCCTCTCTTTCTATCCTTCTTTAATTTGAAAAGGAGGGTCTCTTTGTCTTATTTGTTTTTAAGTCAGGTTTGTTTACGAAGGTCAGCCATTGTGATTCATATATTTTTATTTTTTATCGAATGTTTTTAGATATTTAGATGTTTAGATATTTTTAGATAACTTTTGGATAAGAGAGGTAGTTATGTCTTTCCGTGTCTTATTCATCTATTCTTTGTTTTAAATCACGATTCACTCAAATATTCATATACGGTTCACATATCTAGTTTTTGTACAGTGTTCAACACCCGTCCTCCTCTGAAAACGAAATAATTAGCTAGAATTTAAATATACAAAGTTAAGTTCCTGTAAAATTCGACGAATTGCCAAAATCAAATCACCCATTACTTAAATTTGTACTACATTCTTTCACGCTTCCCATGCTCTCTAATTTCCCGTTTTCTTTTTCCCTCAATAATTTTGCTGTTTTTCATCTTCCTTCATCTATTTATATTTTTCTCATTCTTTTTTTTTTCTTTCAGATTAATTGCTCTATCCATTTTTTTTATCCATTGTCATATTCCATTCCATCGTTAAAAAGATTCACAATAGTACAATCACATCATTTTCGAAATTCCATCTTTTAATCACGATTAAAATTCCAGTGCTAAAATAAAGAAAAAGAAAGAAAAAGAAAAAAAGAATCAAAGCCCACCTTACTTTATTTACACACTATTTTGTTCTAATTATTGAATCTTAATCTCCTTCAAGCTCACCTGACTTTAATTCACGTATAACTTTACTTTGATTACACAACTTGATTCAAATTACTCCATTTACTCGCGAGCTTGTTTTACTTATTTGGTATCAATCTAATTCATCAAATACAAATATACTGTATTTTTTCTCCTTTCACAAAGTACGAACGGGGACGGAAAGGGAACTTTTTTTAATCACTATCAAACTCCCATCATCATAAAAAAAAAAAAAAAAAAAAAAAAAAAAAAAAATCCTCGCCTCACTTTGAACTCACTAACTTACTCATCTTGCTTTACTCATCATTGATTCCTTCCATTTGATAGAATAAGTCGAGCTGAAATACTCTGATAAATGAACTTCAATCAGTTTCCTTAAATAAAATAAATTGAAAGGAAATGCTGCAATAAGCAAACTTCAATCACTTCCTTTGAATAAAACGTCTAGAAATAATAATAAAAAAAAAAAAAACTAATAATTAAGCATTAATCGGTTTCATTTAATAAATCAAACAGAAATAAAATACTCTATAAAGTAAGTTTCAATCGGTTTCATTAAACAGAGCAAACATAAATCAAATTAATAAGGAAGCTTCAGTCAGTTTCATCAAATGAAGTAAAGAGAAACGAAATACTCTAATAAATGCTAATGTATATTTTTTTCTCCTTCCACAACCCCAATCACTTTCCTTAAATAAAACAAACAGAAATAAAACACTCTAATAAGTAATTTCAACCAGTCTCATTCAATAAAACAAACAGAAAGCAAATACTCTAATAAAGACTAATCTTTAATTCGTTTCTCCTCCTTCCACAACCTCACTTTCCTTAAATAAAACAGAAATAAAACACTCTAATAATTAAGCTTCAACCGGCCTCATTCAATAAAACAAACAGAAAGCAAATACTCTAATAAAAGCTAATCTTTAATTCGTTTCTCCTCCTTCCACAACCTCACTCTCCTTAAATAAAACAAACAGAAATAAAACACTAATAATTAAGCTTCAACCAGTCTCATTCAATAAAACAAACAGAAAGCAAATACTCTAATAAAGACTAATCTTTAATTCGTTTCTCCTCCTTCCACAACCTCACTTTCCTTAAATAAAACAGAAATAAAACACTCTAATAATTAAGCTTCAACCGGCCTCATTCAATAAAACAAACAGAAAGCAAATACTCTAATAAAAGCTAATCTTTAATTCTTTTCTCCTCCTTCCACAACCTCACTTTCCTTAAACAAAACAACCAGAAATAAAACACCCTAATAATTAAGCTTCAACCAGCCTCATTCAATAAAACAAACAGAGAGCAAATACTCTAATAAAGGCTAATCTTAAATTCTTTTTCTCCTCCTTCCACAACCTCACTTTCCTTAAACAAAACAACCAGAAATAAAACACCCTAATAATTAAGCTTCAACCAGCCTCATTCAATAAAACAAACAGAGAGCAAATCCTCTAATAAAGGCTAATCTTTAATTCTTTTCTCCTCCTTCCACAACCTCACTTTCCTTAAACAAAACAAACAGAAATAAAACACCCTAATAATTAAGCTTCAACCAGCCTCATTCAATAAAACAAACAGAAAGCAAATACTCTAATAAAGGCTAATCTTTAATTCTTTTCTCCTCCTTCCACAACCTCACTTTCCTTAAATAAAACAAACAGAAATAAAACACCCTAATAATTAAGCTTCAACCGGCCTCATTCAATAAAACAAACAGAGAGCAAAATTCCTCTAATAAAGGCCCTTTAATCTTTTCTCTCCTTCCACAACTCACTTCCTTAAATAAACTAATCACATTCACAACAGAAGCAAATCCTTAATTAATCTTTAATTTCTTTTTCTCCTCCTTCCACAACCTCACTTTCCTTAAATAAAACAACCAGAAATAAAACACCCTAATAATTAAGCTTCAACCGGCCTCATTCAATAAAACAAACAGAAAGCAAATCCTCTAATAAAGGCTAATCTTTAATTCTTTTCTCCTCCTTCCACAACCTCAACTTTCCTTAAATAAAACAACCAGAAATAAAACACTCTAATAATTAAGCTTCAACGGCCTCATTAAATAAAAAACAAACAGAAAGCAAAATCCTCTAATAAAGGCTAATCTTTAATTCTTTTCTCCTCCTTCCACAACCTCACTCTCCTTTAAATAAAACAACCAGAAATAAAACACTCTAATAATTAAGCTTCAACCGGCCTCATTCAATAAAACAAACAGAAAGCAAATCCTCTAATAAAGGCTAATCTTTAATTCTTTTCTCCTCCTTCCACAACCTCACTCTCCTTAAATAAAACAACCAGAAATAAAACACTCTAATAATTAAGCTTCAACCGGCCTCATTCAATAAAACAAACAGAAAGCAAATCCTCTAATAAAGGCTAATCTT
>NW_020870622.1:7500-10000 GCF_003789085.1 Penaeus vannamei
CCTTCATCAGTCTCTCTCTACACGTACTTCTCTCTATCTTACCCCATCCTTCTCCCATCTCTTCTTCTCTCTCGTCTTTCCCTTTCTCTCCTTGTCTCTTCCTTTCTCTCCTTCTCTCTCCCCTCCCCTTGCTCTCCTTCTCTCTCTCCCCTCTTTCTCTCCTTCTCTCCTATCTCCCCCTCCCCCTCTTTCTCTCCTTCTCTCTCCCCTCCTCTTTCTCCCCCCCCCCCTCTTTCTTTCCTTCTCTCTCTCCCCCTCTTCTCACCTTCCCTCTCCCCCCCTACTTCTCCCCCTCTCTCCTCCCCCCCTCTTCCTCACCTTCTCTCCGTCTCCACCCTCCGTTTTACAGCCGCAATCTTCACCTGCCTTGCGCCTCATAATCCCCACCTTGCCTTTGAAGCCTCTGGAAGCCTCCATCATCCCGGTGTCTCGCGGAGGCTTCATGTGTCATTTTATCCCCTTCCTCACACGCGTCTAAGTGCCTGCATGTGTCAGCTAACGCGGTGGCACGATTTTTAATTATTCAGTCGGTGCATCATTATGAGGTTTATTATTCCGCTTGTTGGATTATCGGCATTCATGTTGTTATTTACTTGTTATCATTATGGTTATTAACATTGTTATCATTCATACCATTATCCTGTCAGCATCCGTTTTGTTATTAAGGTTGGATCGTTTGATAATCATTAGTAATATTAATAATTCAGTCTTTGGAATACCATGATCCATGTTGTGATTGCACTGATACTATCAACCGATATCTTTTCCATAATGAGATGATGACGATGTTGATGATAATGTGATGATAATGGTGATGATAATGATAACAATAGTAATGACAATGAATAATAATATTATGATATGATAATGATAATAATAATAATAATAATAATAATGATAACAAAATAATTTAATAATAACAATGTAATAATAATAATAACAATAATAATAATAATAATAATAATAATAACGATAGTCATACGAAAATAATGATAATAACAATAACGATAGTCATAAAAAAATAATGATAATAATAATAATGATAACACACACCACCACCACCACCACCAAAAAAAAAAAAAAAAAAAAAAAAAAAAACACGCAATGATAACGTTTCGGATCATTAAAAAAGATCCCTTCGGTGACTCACCCCCCCCCCGCCCCCACCATCACCCCCACCCCTCGCGCCGCCTCCGTAGCGCCTTCTTCCTCCGGATAATTACCAATTTCGAGCCAAGACGAGCTGCCTAAAATCGCGCCCGGGAGAGATCGCATTTTCAGCGCGGGAGAATTGCAGCGGAGAGGGAATAAAAAGGGGAAGAGAGGTAAAGGGAAGAAAATGGAAGGGAATAATAAGGGCAAGAAGATAAGGAAGATAATGTTCTCAGCGCGGAAGAATTGCAGCGGAGAGGGAGTAAAAAGGTGAAGAGAGGCAAAGGGAAGAAAATGGAAGGCAATAATAAGGGCAAGAAGAAAATGAAGATAATTTTCTAAGCGCAGAAGAATTGCGGAGAGGAAAAAAGTGAAGAAACAAAAAGGGAAGAAAATGGAAGGGAATAATAAGGGCAAGAAGATAATGAAGATAGGGTTCTCGGCGTGGAAGAATCGCAGCGGAGAGGGAATAAAAAGGGGAGAGACGCAAAAGGAAGAAAATGGAAGGGAATAATCGTATCTAACAAGGGCAAGAAGGAAGAGCGGGAGAATTGCACAATGGAAGGGAATAATAAAAGAAGAAAGATAAGTAGAAAAAAAGAATAAAGGAAGAAAATGGAAAATAATAAGGGCAAGAAGAAAATGAAGATCATTTTCTAAGCGCGGAAGAATTGCGGAGAGGAAAAAAAAGGGGAAGAAACGAAAAAGGAAGAAAATGGAAGGGAATAATAAGGTCAAGAAGATAATGAAAGATCACAATCTCAGGCGGAAGAATTGCAGCGGAGGGAATAAAAAAGGGGAGAGACGCAAAAAGGAAGAAATTAAAGGAATAATAAGAAGATAAGAAGACCGCATCTCAGCGGGGAGAGACGTAAATAAGAAAGAAAATGGAAGGGAATAATTAAGGGCAAGAAGAAATGAAGATAATTTTCTAAGCGCGGAAGAATTTCAGCGGAGAGGGAATAAAAAGGGGAAGAAACGAAAAAGGAAGGAAATGGAAGGGAATAATAAGGGCAAGAAGATAATGAAGATAGGGTTCTCGGGGGAGAATTGAGCGGAAGGGAATAAAAGGGGAAGAGACGAAAAGGGAAGAAAATGGAAGGGAATAATAAGATAAAGAAGCCCGCATTCTCAGCGGGGAGAGACGTAAATAAGAAAGAAAATGGAAGGGAATAATAAGGACAAGAAGATAACGAAGATCACAATCTCAGCGCGTAAGAATGGCGATGGAGAGGGAAAAAAGGGGAAGAAACGAAAAAGGAAGAAAATTGAAGGGAATAATAAGGGCAAGAAGATAATGAAGATAGGGTTCTCAGCGCAGAAGAATTGCGTCGAAGGATAAAAGGGG
>NW_020870622.1:22500-25000 GCF_003789085.1 Penaeus vannamei
GTTGTACGTGTGTGTGTGTGTGTGTGTGTGTGTGTGTGTGTGTGTGTGTGTGTGTGTGTGTGTGTGTGTTGTGTGTGTGTGTGTTGTGTGTGTGTGTGTGTGTGTGTGTGTGTGTGTGTGTGTGTGTGTGTGTGTGTGTGTGTGTGATGATTGAGTGAGTGAGCGAATTAAGTGAGTGAGTGAATGAGAGACTGAATCCTCATTTAATATTAATTTTAAAAAATACTTATTTAACAGCTTTTCTCTCATACAATATGAAGTAACTCCGCCACCTTTTATCTACCAACCAATCTCAGTAACATTTCTCTGGACATTACAAATTAAGCTTGAACATGGCGTGACAAGTGCCAAAGTATAACAGACACGCCAAATGATATACATAGAGTGAAATGTCAGAAATCAGGCAGTGCTGCATGACACCATCAACTAACTACATATTCCTGATGTTATGTCAACTGACGATAGTTAAATCTGGCTCAACTTGGCCTCTGAGTCAAGTTTCCAAAGTAAAACAAGTTGGGACTAACTTTTTCTCCCCTGACACCGCGTCGAGACAACAAACAACAAACAAATAAACAAAGACAAATTGTTTTAATGATGCCGGTGTACCACCTAGAACTCGTCCGTCTGGTTTCTTGTCTGTCTGTCTGTCTGTCTGTCTGTCTGTCCGTCTCTCTCTCTCTCTCTCTCTCTCTCTCTCTCTCTCTCTCTCTCTCTCTCTCTCTCTCCCTCTTCCTGTTTCTCTTAACTCTTTCCCTACCCTTACCTCTGTCTGTCTATCAATCTATGCTTCAATATCTCCCTTTTGCCTTTAAAATCCTTCTTCTTTCCGAATACATACACTTTCCATCACACCTTATGTCTCTCCCTCTTTTTTCTCGTATTCTCGCTTCCCCTTCCAAACCCTTTTCTCTCCTTGTCCTCCTCCCCTCATCCTCATTGAACTCCTCCCCCTCTTCTCCATCCTTGCTTCCTCCATCTCCTCCTCTTTCCCCTTTCCTCGCCACACACCTCTTCTAACACCACCTCTTCTCCTTCTCTCCTCCTCCTCCCCTTTCCTCTCCTCGCATCCTCCACTCCTCCTTCCCTCCTCTCGAGTTCCTTTCACACCCCTCCTTTATCCGAATCCCCCCGCGAAGCACAAGATGGATAATGATGAACGCCATCAATATGCAACAAAAGAGGACCGTTGAGGAAATATATTATACAGTAAATTCAGTGTGGAATTAATACCGGCTAATGAGGTAACGGCTAATGATCTCTCTGGCGGGCGGATTCCGGAGTATCAAAAGGCCATGCGCCGCGATGGGATATACTTTGGATTAAAGCCGAGGTGGATTAGGGGTCAAGGATTGGTGTGCCGCTGGATCTGTATGAAGTCTTGTTCACTTTAAGTTGCCTTTTTTTGCGAGGGCGGGTATTCTTTTTTATTTCTTCGTCTTTTTTCTTTCTTTGGCGTTTCTTCTCTGTCTCTCTCTCTCTCTTTGTCTCCCCCCTCTCTTTGTCTCTGTCTCTGTCTGTCTGTCTCTCTCTCTCTTCTTCCCCCCCTCTCTCTATATCTCTCTTTTCTCTCTCCTTCCCTATTTCTCTCTCTCTCTCTCTCTCTCCTTCTTTCATATTCCCACATCCATGTCACTCTCCATCAGTACTCACTCGAATCACTGCTTGCGCGCATGCCTGCGTCGGCCAGCGTTGCCTGAATGCAAATGCGCAGACGGCCTCCTCCGCGCCCACGTAAAAACGGCTTCATTACGACGGCCCAAAGAAGCGAATTCTTTCACAATCTCCTTCCCCTTCGCCTTTGAAAACCTACGACACAGAGGAGAGAAGCGCCTAAAATCTAGACAATAATGACTTTCTCGTCCCTGCCTTTGTGCGCGAGACAACAATAAAGCAGATGCGAGCCAAAGACTCCGCGGTTTTAAAGCAAACACCGGATGCACTTGCCCTCCCCCTCCTCCCTTCCCTCCCCCCCACCCTCTTCCCTTTGCATCTCTTTCCCATCCCTAACCCCGACTCCTGGAACGTCTACCCTTCTCCGTGCATGCCTTCATGACCCTCTCTAACCCTGTCCTTACACCCTACCCGTGCGCCCCTTTCCAGCCCTTGACTCTTTAACCCCCTCCCCTATCCACTCTACTCCTCCCCAACCCCTCCGCACTCCTACATTCAACCCCTCTCAACACCCTCTCCCTTCATTCCGAACCCCTTCCTACATTCTCTACACTTTACGTTCACCCCTCCAACGCATCCTCAACCTCCTCTACCTCTCCCCTTCCCCCTTCTTTCCACCCTCAGTAATACCTGCTTCCGCCGTTCCCTCCCCTACCTCCTCCCTCCCTTCCCCCGCCACACTCCGCCATGCAGAGTTGCGGCATCCCACTCCACGCCTCCCGTGGCCGCGTCAGCTCTGTGTCCTTCCGTAGCGCGTCAATCGTGCATTTTCTTTCTCCCTCTAAATTAATGTTTTTTTCTCTCTATATATATATTAATGATTTTT
>NW_020870622.1:30000-32500 GCF_003789085.1 Penaeus vannamei
CCTCCCCGCTTCCCTCCCTCCTCCCCCTCCCCTCCTCCTCCTTCTCCTCCTCCTCCCTCTCCCCCCACCCTCCTCCTCCTCACCCCCCCTCCTCCTCCCCCACTTCCCTTGGTCATTTACCCCAAGCAGTCCACATGTTGCTCAATCCTTTGCCATCTCATGAATAGTTGAATAGCGACTTTAGGAAACACGCCTCCTTCATTATCCTAACAATAGCATCCTAACTCATCGCGAGCGTGGTCAGTACTGCCAATGGTGATGATAAAGCAAAGGATATTATCAATGACGCTGCGGTATTGCCTTTGATTGTTATCGTGGCAGCTTTGGCGTTTGCATTTCTGGGCTGTTTCTCTATCTTGTTAATTAGGATGATTTTTGTTATATATCTTTTTTATATATTATGATTTCTATGAATAATGATGATGATGACGATGATGATGATGATGATGATGATGATGGTGGTGATGAGGATGATGATGATAATGATGAAGGCAATAAGCAAGACAGTAATGATGATAACAGTAATAACAATAATAACAGCATTAATAATGATAGCGAGAGTAATAAAGATAATAATGATAGACATGACAAAATAATAACAACACCAATAACAATAATGATAACAATAATAACATTAATAACAACAAAAACAACAATGACAATAATAATAATAATCATAATGACATTAAACATAGAAAATTTCAACAAAAGTAATGATGATAATAATAATAATAATAATAATAATAATAATAATAATAATAATAATAATAATAATAATAATAATGATAACAAAAATAATAAATAATCATAAAAACAAAGATAATTATAATAATAATATCAATAATAACAATAACAAAATGACATCAATGATAATAATAGTAGATACAAAATGTATTCTAAAAAAATACAAACAAAATTAGATATTCGTATTATCATCACTGCATTCATGTTCATTATATCTGTTACCATCATCATCTCATTCATAAATTTTATAAATTATCACAATAAATAATACCGTACCACCATTACGCATTTCTATATCACTGTCATTACTTTATTACTGATATGTCCTGCTGGCATTACTGTCACTGTCAATTCACATCTCTTAAACGTTATCATTGTTACTTTCATATAAATAGTGTCATTATCATTGCATTATGTTACAGTCACGAAAGGGGTATGAAAATGTCTTGATTACGATATAATAAACATCATGGAAATAATAATCATCACCATCATCGTCATCACCCTTATTATTCCTCATCATCATAGCCGTCATCACAACCAAAACAATTATGTTCGAAGAAGTTATCATTACCACCATCACAATAGTTTTTATTATCACAGTTATTGAATATTATTAACATCACTATCATTATTAAACACCTTCCTTCTCTACAGACAATCATCATCGTCAACATATACACTTATCTTATCAGCATCGATCATAACCATTATCATCATCATAATCGAATATAATCATTCACATTCATCACCATCCTCACCTCCCTCAAAACCATTATCATCATTTTCATCACGATACACATTTACCATGACTATAAAGATAACAATCATTACCATTACCATCACCTTCACAAACACCATTCGTCACCATCACCACCACCACCCACAATTATCCATCACCATCACTATCACCATCACCATCACCATCAACCATCCACCACCAATCCATCACCCTCCCTCCCTCACCATCCACCACCACCCATCACCTTCCAGAACCCTCCCTCCCTCACAACTGCCACCATCTCCACCATCAACCACCACCATCCAACACCCTGCCTCCTCCTTCCCGCCAGCATCACCATACACAATTACGGCCGCCTCTCCCAACGCACCCAACCGCGCGTGGTTCTGCGGCGTTCCAGCGAAATTACAGCACTTGCCTTTCATTAACATTCCACCAAACTGCAACTCTTGCAACATTTTCATTAGAGGTGAAGATGAGAGAAAATGAAGGTGTGCAAAGAAAATATAAACTTCCGGGCGAGTTCATTTCGTCTTGAAGAGAGAAAAGTGCGGAGTTAATTAAGGGAAATAAATCACTCTGGCCTGGCATTTGCTTCTAAAGGGAACCCTACTTTAACAATGATGATGATTGAGATTTAAGATGATTTCGCATCTCTTAAGCATCACAGAGGATCAATAATAATGATAATTATAATGATGATGAGGATGATGATGACAATGATGATAATAGTAATAATAATAATAATAATAATAATAATAATAATAATAATAATAATAATAATATAATAAATAATGATAATAATAATAATAATAATAATAATAATAATAATAATAATAATATATAATAAAAATAATAATAATAATAATAATAATAATAATAATAATAATAATAATATAATAATAATAATAATAATAATAATAATAATAACCGTAAAGACAACAATAAAAATAACAGCAATAACAATAATTGTAATCACGGAAATAAAAAGTAATAATCACTATCATTTAACGG
>NW_020870622.1:37500-40000 GCF_003789085.1 Penaeus vannamei
CTCCCGAGGGGCCTGGAACACTGCCATCTCAGCCTCCGAGGACCGAAGCTGTTATCGTCACGAGATCTCTCCTGTTGGGGCTAATCCGCAGTCCCCTTCGCGAAACTTCCTTGGGTGAACTTCATATCATTGTTGTGGATAATGTTATTCCGATATTTTATTAGTTCTTCCCCACTTCTTTTTCTTTTTTTCTTTTTTCGTTGGTTTATGATATGTTCTCACTTCACATCATTTGGGTTAGCGTTAATGATATAAAGATACAATGCTGATACGCCACCCGTCAATAATGATATAAAACTGATAAAAGAAATAATAACACAGAGGCTGATGAAAACAGAGATAGAACAACAGTCTTTCATAATATAATTTCGCTAGATTTTATTCTATCTTCTTCATCTTTTTTCCCCCATTCCTCTTCTCCTCTTACATTTCCCCGGTCGTAATTTCGGCCCCATCCACCGCAACATTTCCGGTGCAATGCGATGATAATGCCAGGGAGATTTATCATTATTGATTCCCCATCTTACACACTGTACTGCTTGTCTTCGGGAGAAATTGAATGCGAGACAAATTGTTCCTGACTGCAATTGGGCTCGGCCTGCGCTTCGGTTTTGCCATTATGCTTTCTTCGCGTCTCCCTCTGTCTGTCTGTCTCCCTCTCCTCTCTCTCTTTCTCTGGTTCTGTGTTGTGTGTGTGTGTGATGTGTGTGTTGTGTGTGTGTGTGTGTGTGTGTGTGTGTGGTGTGTGTGTGTGTGTGTGTGTGTGTGTGCGCGGACGCGCGGACTTGTGTGTTGTACGTGCCTAAGGCGTGCGTTTGTGTGTACGTGTGTGCAGCGTCCATGTGTTCGCAAGGCGTGTGCGCGTGTATGTGTGTGCGCCCGTCTTTCTTCCTTCCCTGATCTTCCTCTCACGCCAGCGCCGACCTAAGCTGACCTCCGTGCCTGACCCGACGACCCTGCCATTCTGCCTTAAGGGTCAGCCTTCACGATCAATGAATTCCTGCGTCTTCTTCCTCTTCACTTGCCCTGAACAAGTGAACAGCCCCTCCCCCCCCTCCCCTACCCGCATCTCCATCCACCTTCCACCTCTCTCTCCTCGGGCCTCTTCTCCCTATCTCTTTCTCTTGTTCCTCCTCCCTTGTTTACGTTCTGTTGTTTCATGTTTTTTTTTTAATTTCCTATCTTTTCTCCTTTTCTCCTCCTTCTCCTCCTCTTCTCTCTCTCTCTTCTCTTCTTCTCTCTCTCTCTCTCTCTCTCTCTCTCTCTCCTCTCTCTCTCTCTCTCTCTCTCTCTCTCTCTCTCTCTCTCTCTCTCTCTCTCTCTCTCTCTGAATAACATGGTGTGATAAAAAGAAAATTAACAGGTGAATGAGACTTGGAAGAAGATGTTAAAAAAAGAAAATCCCGCAATAATAATGCAAATAACAGAGCGAGAGCCTGAGGAACTGTTAGGAACTTCTTTCTGAACGTAATTCACTTATATCAATCAAAGACGCAGATTAAATTCAAACTCAATTTCTCTCCCTACCGCTTCCTTCTACCGCTTCCTCCTTTCCTACGTCTACTTCCCCTCTCTCACTCACTGTCTTTGTTCTGCTCTCTCTCTCTATCACTGTCTGTCTCTTTATCTCCCCCTTCTCTCTCTCTCTCTCTCTCTCATCCTATCTGTCTGTGTGTCTGTCTCTGTCTTTCTTCTTCTCTTCTCTCCTCTCCTCCCTTTTCTCTCCTCTCTCCTTATCTTCTTCCTCTCTTTATTCCCTTTAATATCTCTTCATCTTTCTGCTTTTTCCCTTCTTTCTTTTCCCATCTCATTTTCACTTTTACCACCACCCAATCTCTTCACATCATCACTTCTCATCCCTTTTTTTCTCCCTTCCCTTGTCCTTCCTTCATTCGTGCCGCCACCTGTGCACGGAAACAGCTGGCGAGGGTCAACTGAGGCCGTGAAAAGTCAAAGGTTGGGTTGGGCAGGGTGGGGTAGTATGGGGTTGGGTGGGGTTGGATATGACAAGGAAGGAAGGGTAGGGTAGGATAGAGTAGGGTAGGGTAGGGTATGGTGGGGGGTTGGATATGACAAGAAAGGTAAGGTAGGTATGGTAGGTTGGGTAGGGTAGGGTAGGATAGGGCTCGGTTGGGTAGGGTAAGGTTGGGTAGGGTAGGGTAGGGTAGGTTAGGGTTGGATATGACAAGAAAATTTGTGTATGACAAGGCAGGGTAAGATGGGGTGTGTTGGGGTTTAGAGTAAGTTGGGGTAGAGGAAAGAATTGGTTTTAATAGAGTAGGATGTGGATAAAGGGAAATGATAAAACACAGAGGGAAGGTATAGAAGGTGAAGGCGAAGAAAGCCAAAATGGGTAAGTCCTGACAGGCAAAGTAGGTAAGGTAAGGCAGACCAACCTACCACCAGAGCGAAAAACTAAGGGATAGGTAAACAAGTAGGTAGATAAGGGAGGCACTGGGGGAGAGAAGGATAAGGATCGAGCACACAGCAAGACCATGAG
>NW_020870623.1:2500-12500 GCF_003789085.1 Penaeus vannamei
CCCTCCCCCCTCCTTCCTCTCACCACATCCTCCCCCTACATTCCACCTCCATCCTCCCTTCCCTTCTCCTTCCTCTTTTCCCTCTTTCTCCCTGTCCCTTTCCTCCCTTTCCTTTCCCCATTCCACCCTCCCCACCACTCCCTTCCCCTTGTCTCCCATCCCTTGTCCCCCTTCCTCCCTCCCCACCACTCCCATCCCTTGTCCCCCCTTCCTCCCCCTAACCCCTCCCTCCCCCTTTCCTCCCCTTCTTCTTTTCCTCCCCCTCCCCTCCCTTCCTCTCATCCCTCGTCCCCCTACCTCCCTCCCCCACCACTCCCTTCCCTCCTCCCATCCCTTGACCCTCTTCCTCCCCTCCCCTTCCTTCTCTTCCCTCTTCCCCCTTGCTCCCCCCACCACCCCCTTCCCCTTTCCTCCCCTTCCCTCTTCCCCCTTCCTCCCTCCCCACCACTCCCTTCCCCTTTCCTCCTCTTCCCTCTTCCCCCTTCCCTCCCTCCCCACCACTCCCTTCCCCTTCCCTCCCCTTCCTCCCATCCCTTGTCCCCCTCCACCTTTCCTCCCCTTCCTACTTCCCCTTCCCTCCCTCCCCACCACCCCCTTCCTCCCCTTCCGAAAGACCTTGTAAACCGGCCTCTCCTTCCTCCCCCTCCCTCTCCCCCCTTCCCTCCCTCCCCACCACTCCCTTCCCCTTCCCTCCCCTTCCTCCCATCCCTTGTCCCCCTCCACCTTTCCTCCTCTCCCTCTTCCCCTTCCCGACCCCCACCACCCCCTTCCTCCCCTTCCGAAGACCCTTGTAAACCGGCCTCTCCTTCCTTCCCCCCCCTCTTCCCCCTTCCCTCCCTCCCCCACCACCCCTTCCTCCCCTTCCGAAAGACCTTGTAAACCGGCCTCTCCTTCCTCCGCCGAAGGAGACACACATCACTCCTTCACGACGCCGTTTCCTGCCAAACTCTCCCCGTCGGCCGCCTTGATACGCGCCGCCATCATGCGAAAGTTTCCCTAAAGGACGTTCGCTGCGAGACGGTGCCTTTTGCAAACACTTGGAGGACCCTGTTTGTCTTTGGTCGCTTTCCTTGTTGCTGTTTATCTTCCTTTTTGATCTTTTTTTGATGGTATTGTTTGTTTGTTTGTTTGTCCATTGTGTGTTTTTTTTTCTCACGCTCTTCTCCTTTTTGGCTTTTTCATTTCTGTTTCTTTTTACTTGCTTAATTTTCCTTGTCTGTCTTTTTTTTTCCTTTCCTTACTTACTCCTGATTCTTTTCATTCTTCTTGTGCTTCAATTATTCCGCTTCCTTCTTTCTCTCTTTGTTCTTTTATCTTGTCTCATATTTATCCTTCACTTATCATCATATTTAACATAATTCTTGTTTGTCTTCGTTCGTTTTTCTTGTTCGTCTTTCCTTTCTTTTCTTTTTTGCTGGTATTATGTTCCCTTACTTGTTTCTCCATTCGTTTGTTTTTTCTTGTCTCCTTTTTTTCGGTTTTTCTTCATGTTTGTTTCTTTTTGACTATTTTATTTTCATTTCTTCACCTTACTAAGTATTCTAATTCTTTTACTTTTCTTGTGCTTAAATATTTCTATTTCTTTCTCTCTTTGTTGTTTATTTTCTGTCTCATATTTATCTTTCCTTTTTTTCTTTTTCTTTTCCTCTTTTCTATAATCTGTTTTTTTCTCTACCGTTTTTTTTTTAAGATAAAGAAAAAGAGGAGTAGGAGGAGAAAAAAAGGAGGAAGGACCTCCGGATGAGGGAGAAAAGGAGGAGAAAGATGAGGTAGAAAAAGATAAGAAGGAGGAAGAATAGGAGGAGGACGAAGGAAGAGGTGAATACGAATGGGGAAGAGTACAAAAAATACAAAGAGGAACAGTGGGAAATGATGGGATGAGGAAAGCGATGGCAATGAAGACAAAATCAGATTGAAAGAAACCAGAAGTCTAAAAGAAAATAAAGAATAAAAAAATAATGACGTACTAGACAGAGTGAAAGAAAAACAACTAAAAATGATGATAATAATAATATAATAATAATAATAGTAAATAACAAAAAAAAAAATAATAATAATAATACAAACAAAATGAAAACCCAATACAGAAATGAAAAACAAGAAAACCTTTACACTCTAACGAGGCCCAAGTCAAGCCAAACGCGGTCGTGTAAAAGACAGGAACAATCGGGTACAGCCGTCAAGCCATTCGGACGCAGCCATTGACAGCCAAAGGTTATTCTCACTCGTGTTTCGTTGGTTTTCGGAAAAGAAAAAGAAAAGAAAAATGTATATTCTTAGAAAAAAAAATTGCATAACGAACTCGTATCCATCAACGTTGAATCTGTTTTTCATCTGCAACCAGATTTTTTTTTTTTTTTTTTTTTTGAAAATTACTTTTTTACAAGAAAAAAAAAATAAATTAAGAATTTTGCAGGAATAACATAGGTTTTGGAGAATTACGTTTTACAAGAATAAAAAAAAAAATAAATACAAGAATTTTACACAAATAACATGGGTTTTTAGAATCACTTTTTACAAGAATAAAAATAATGATATAAAAAAATTACACAAATAAACTAGTTTTTTGAGAATTATTTTTAGAAGGTTTAGGCTATCTTTTCTCCAGATACGCACAGACCGTAAATTGGTTTTTCTTTTTTGTGCTTCTAACCTTTACTGCATCTGTTACGACCACACGCTACGACACACGAGGTCGAACTGCCTTGCTTTTTGTTATACGCTGTTGTTGCTAAGTGTTTGCGTGTGTGTATGCTTGTGTGTGTGTGTGTGTGTGTGTGTGTGTGTGTGTGTGTGTGTGTGTGTGTGTGTGTGTGTGTGTGTGTGTGTGTGTGTGTGTGTGTGTGTGTGTGTGTGTGTGAGTGTGTGTTGTGTGTGTGTGGTGTGTGTGTGTGTGTGTGTGTGTGTGTGTGTGTGTGTGTGTGTGTGAAGAGAGAGAGAGAGAGAGAGAGAGAGAGAGAGAGAGAGAGAGAGAGAGAGAGAGAGAGAGAGAGAGAGAGAGAGAGAGAGAGAGAGAGAGAGAGAGAGAGGGAGGAGGGAAGGAGGAGGGAGGGAGGGAGAGAGAAAGGGAGAGAAAAAGAAAAGGAGAGAGGGAGAGAGAGAGAGAAGAGAGAAGAGAAAGACCGAGAACG
The DNA here is from genome assembly GCF_003789085.1 of Penaeus vannamei. NCBI lineage: Eukaryota > Metazoa > Arthropoda > Malacostraca > Decapoda > Penaeidae > Penaeus > Penaeus vannamei. The sequence goes on from NW_020870623.1 coordinate 5,632, forward strand.
AGAGAGAGACCGAGAGCGAGAAAGTGAGTGAATGAATACGTGTCTTCCAATCAATGAATGAGAAAATAAGCCAGGCGAGTGAGTGAATGAGCGACCAATGAATGAGTAATAAAGCAAGCAAATACGTGAATAACCAAGAAAGTAAGTAAATAAAGCAAGGGAGAAATGCGTAGGTAAGTGTCTACGTGATGAAGAGAGCGAGCGAGCGAGTGCATGCATGAAAGCATTCTTGGGAGCAAATGCATGCCGGTAACTAAGGCACACAGCACTCACACCAGACATAATTAATTAAATTCTTGCGTAAATCTTATCCATCAGGAAGCTGCAGTATTTCGCTCCTCGTTCGGATTCCTTGCCGTCTCTTCACTAATTTATTTTTCCTTCATTTCCTTTCTTGCTATTTCACTTCTACTTTATCATTTTGTCTGCCGGTTACTCTATTTATCCTGTTTTATATTACACCACCAATATTTTTTTCTTTAACTTTTTTCGATATTTTTTAGCAAATCGTTTCTCCGTCTTCTTCTTTCTTGAAAAATCTCTTTCATTTTCTTCTTCTATTTTCCCAAATTTCGTTTTCCTTTCGCTCCAATTTCCCCTATGTTATTTCTTCACTTCGACTCCCTTTTTCCCCTTTTCCTCTTCGTTTTCCTTTCGTTTCCTATTTGCCCGCTCTTTTCCTCATATATTTTAGCTCACACTCTCTTCTTTCGCTCAATTTTCTTTATTTTTCAATTGTATACGTACACATATGATGCACATGTATGTATACGTATACATACGCTATGGATATACATACCGTGAATTAAACACATATAGGCCTATATACTCATTTTAAACACATACGGTACGGACATGCATACCGTGATATGTATATACATATAGGCCTATATACTCATTTTAACCTATATTTTTTTTCTTCTCTTCCTGGTCTTTCGTCATTTTTTTCTCATCTTGATCATCATCTTCTTCCCTCTTTCGGCCTTCCATCTCCTTCCCATCGCCATTTCCATCACATCTTACAAATCTACCCTATTTCCTTCTCCTTTTCACCCATTTCTTTACCTCTAATTTCCTCACTTTTTTGTCCCTTTGCTATTTCCATATGAACACACTTCACCCTCCCCCTTCACCCTCCCTCACCCTACCCACTCCCCCCCTACTCTTCCTTCCTCCTTTTTCATAAGAGTGGCGGGGAGGGGGGAGGGGAGAGGGGAGAGGGGAGGGGACAGGGGACGGGGATTCCCCCCTTCGTAAATAAGCCTTGTCATAATGCTGGCTCTGAGGCCCTATGATATCACGGGGGGGGGGGGGAGTTGGTTTACTTGATATGTTTAGTTTTTCTTTTTTCTACGTTTTTTCTCTCTTCCTTTTCTTATGATAGTGTGTGTGTGTGTGTGTGTGTGTGTGTGTGTGTGTGTGTGTGTGTGTGTGTGTGTGTGTGTGTGTGTGCGTGTGTGTTGTGCGTGTGTGCGTGTGCGTGTGCGTGCGTGTGCGTGTGCGTGTGCGTGTGTGTATGCGTGTGTGTGTATCGGTGTGTGTCTGTGTGCGTGTAAATATGTGTGCATGTGAGCTCAGACATCCGCACCCATGCATGCCTGTGCCTGTGCATGTGCGCCTCTCCAACCCGGAAGAGGAGGCCGCCCTTCTCCATCTCCCTCTTCTTTCGCTCCTAACTTTTAAAGCATTCTCCAGTTCTCTTCCTTCTTCGCTTCCCCGAGAGTTCCCGGCGCGGCAGTTCCTGGTCATGACAGTGTACAAGGAAGAGACTTTTATGCATGTCTTTGCAAGCATGGCGCAGTCCTGGAAGCGTGTGTGCAGACCCTCAAAAGCACTTAGATATAAATATATGGTGTATATGGTGAGTGTGTTGACTCGAGCATTCCTGTTGCAGGCGTGAGGTGAAAGCATATTTGTATATAAACTTATGAAAAGGAGAACGAAAATTACGTATATTCTATACAAACACGCATACATACAGAAGCACATGCATACATACAGACGAATGACACCGAGAGGTCATATACACAGACAGACATAATTGTGACTAGCGTAGTGGGAAAAAATCCGAATTCCGCAATTCTTTACAAGCACTCATTAGTGCGTATATCAAACAGCCCCTTGGGTGAAATGCCAATTAAAAATAATGTCAGACTACATGATCTAAAATTGACACATTCTAACATCAATTTATACGCACATTTCTTTTTTTTTAATGCGAAGGTAGTTCAACAAACCAAAACAACCAAGAAGAACAAGTAAACAAAGAGAAAATCATCAAGAAAATGAATCACATTCCGAAGCCTAAAACGCCATTCATTCACATTATACAGACAAGAAATGGAGATGTACAAGCCACGCACCTGTTGACGCCAAAAACAACAAACTGGCATCGCTCTGACACCCTCTCGCCCCGCCCTCTTCCTCTTCCACCTTCGACCTCATCAAGCTCCAAGAAAACCTGAACACCTTCGCTATCTAATTCCAGCTGAGAGAGCCAGCTGGCAGGGTTGAGAGGGTCTGGCTGTGTGCATTTCCGCCAAGGCTTCTGATTAATATAGCGTCTTTGCCTGCATTTTCATCTTATTTAAGCTATTTTCTTGCTATTTTTTCTTAATTTCTGATGGTTCTTAATTCACTACCACCTTTTGCTCTATCTATTTAAAGTTCATTTTTAATTCATCATCAGATTAATTTTCTTTACGTTTTTAGTTCAGTATTTTTCCTATACTCTTAATGACAACGCAAATACCTTCTGTATAATCCATTTCGAAATTGTTTAGACGACAACTAATATCTATTAGTTCGACTGAAAATTCCTAATGCTAATTGCTAAAATACCTCCAATAACGTTTCTACGGTTCCTGCCACAATCCTCGTATATATGCAACATATATGTAAACTGCGACGCTATTTCTATAGCAATTTCGCAGGCATGTTAGATATTTCACTGTAATTACACCTACCGTGACTACGACTCGGTGCCCGGATTCTCACAGGAAATACAAATACACTTACCTGAAAAACAAGAAAATATTATAAATAAGAAACATTAAAAATCATTACCGATGGCACTGGCACTGTCACCTGTCGTCAGGTGCCTTATTACCCAAATCCAATGCCAATACTTTAATTGCATTATCCATTAATATTCTCGAAATGACAACAGTGTGAAGATCTGTTATGGCAATGAGGTTGTTTCGAATTATCATTCTACAATCTCATAATCAAATGACAAATGAGATATCAGGACTCGATCATCGTAGCAGAAATATATATCACTGCCATTAGCATCTTTCAGTACTCTAACGATATCATCAATATTATTGATTATCACTGACCATTACTTACCATATGTTTATCATCATCAAAATTCCAATACATCAACGCTATTATCATCATGTGCATATGCATAGTCATTATTTCTTTTTTTATATTAGCATTATCATATATAATTCTTTTGCAAATTCATCCTCCCAGTCTCAGCGGTTTCACTGAAAGTTTTATGAGCTCAGAGTGTCATCCAAGTTAATGACCAGCCATGCCGGGATTTCTTCTCTAAATGTCTTTGGATTTCTTAATTTTCGCATTTAGCTTTTATCATTAAATGATAACTGCTCTTTCCCGTCCAACAATATACATACACACAACACACACACCACACACACACACACACACACACACACACACACACACACACACACACACACACACACACACATATATATATATAATATATATATATATATTATATATATATATAGAGAGAGAGAAGAGAGAGAGAGAGAGAGAGGAAGCATTCTTACATTTATTATTTAATCTTACTCGTGTTGTGATGGTTATGATGATGATGATGACGGATGATATTAATCATCATGGTGTTGTAGTGACAGTGATGATTAAAATGATAAAAGTAATAATAACAAAAACAATACTCAAAATAACAATAAAGATAATGAATAATAAAAACAATAACAAAAAAAAAATAAAGATAATGATAATAATAACAATAATAATAACAAAACAGTTGACCCGTACCCTAAGAGCCCTTGTTACCAAGCCACTTCCTGCACACACAAGCTCGGGTTTTTCCTCCCCCCTCCCCACCCTATCCCCCTCCCTCTCCTTCTTCCTTAATGCCTTGATATCCTATCCTCATTCCCCCGCACCCCCCCACTCCCAATCATCTTAGCACCCTTCCCCCTTCGATGTATTTATAGGACTTTGAGCCTCTGGGATCAGTAACTGGATTATCGGTTTGTTTGTTTGTGTTTGCGTGTGTGAGTGCTGCGTGTGCGTGTGCCGTGTGCGTGTGTGTGTGCGTGTGTGCGTGTGGTGCGTGTGGTCAATATTTTTCTTTACTTAGAATGATCCTCATATACAGACACAACAATTACATTTTTTTTAAACAGAAAATGACATTTGACAATACAAGGAAGGTCATACACACATACATAAACACATGTATATATGTATGTGTTATATATACACAACACACACACACACACACATATATATACACACACACATCACAAATACATACATGCACACACACACACACAAACACCACACACACAACACCACACACGCACAGCACACGCACACGGCACAACACCCACACACACACACACACACAACAACACACACAAACACACAAACACACACACACATATATATATATATATTATATATTCATATACACACACATAACACACACACACACATACACACACACAACGCACACACACACAACACACCACACACACACACACACACACACACACACACACACACACCACACACATATATAATATATATATATAATATAATGTGTGTGGTGTGTGGTTGTGTGTGTGTGTGTGTGTGTGTGTGTGTTGTGGTGTGTGGTGTGTGTGTGTATATGATGTATTATTATCATCTATCATCTATCTATCTATCTATCTACTAATATCTAATACTAATAATAACTATACAATGTAGATATAATGAATACATTATTATATTATATCCTAACGGTTACGTTACCGAAAATTTGCATTTATAGAATATAAAGAGGCAAAGGCGGTTTCTCCCAGACGAGAGAGCAAAGGGGCAAACAACAACAACCCGAGAGGCAAAGTTGTCTCGGGAAAAACGATACGCACACGAAACGAAGGAGAAAGACAGTTCAATATTGTCCCAAGTCGACGAAAATTCGGAAATTCTGATCCAACTTTAACAAAGTCGACGCCTACGTGTGCTTGGACCCCCAGACTCTGTATGTAATGTAGTGAAATGTGTCTATGTGTATGTATATGCATATGCATATATAATATATATATATATATATATATATATATATATATATATATATATATATAATACATACGTGTGTGTGTGTGTGTGTGTGTGTGTGTGTGGTGGTTGTGGTGTGTTGTGTGCGTGTTTGTGTGTCGCGCGCGCGTGTTTGTTGTGATTGTTAAAGAAATAATAATCTTCGATCATAACGTCCGTTTCTAATCACACATCATACGTCCTCACGCAGACGCAAGAAAAGAGAGGACCCTTAAATTCAATCTGACTTCCGCGTCCCCTAAAGCAGAGGCGCCATCCCTTAAAAGGCAAACCTCCTTCGCAGGCAACGAGCACGGGCCGGAGCAGTCCTATCAAGCATGCCGGTCAGGCGGAGGGCGACAGGACAGAAAAAAATGACTGCGGACGTTGTCTCGCAATTAACACTCTCTGCTGCATCCTTCCCACGTGACCTTAACGACGCAGGACTACACTGGGGTATTACATGCGCTCAAACGACCCGACGGAATCCTTTACACGCGACATTCCTCTGGCCTTATCGAGATCCGTCGGCCTTTCGCCCTTATGCAAATGAAGACGGGGTGAAACAATCGCTCCCTCTGGACTGCCGAGAGAAAGGGAAAGGCAAACCCCCCCCACGCATCCACCCCAAAAAAAAGAAAAAAGAAAAAAGAAGGAAAGAAAAAGGAAAAAGTGAAAAAGGAAAAGAATGAAAGAAAGAAAAAAATAAGAAAAATAAAGAAAAAAACAAAAAGAAAGGAAAAAAAAAAAACAAAAAGAAAGAAAAGAAAGAAAGAAAAAAAACATCCTATCACGTTTCCAGCTCCTCGCACTCGCACCAAGCATCCCGGTGACGTGACAATCTCCTCCGCATCTGGCATCCCCACCCGTGCAAGGCGCCTCCGTATCGGCGCTGTCACTCGCACGAGCTCCCTTCCACGCCCAGATCGAGAGGAGCGACCGCCGCGCCGCTGGGGGAATGATTCATTAATGACCGAACTTCCCCGGCTGGAACGAAAATCTGTAATGATCCGTTATAGGCCTATGGTCCTCCAGCCATATAAAAGGTCTCATCTCGTTTGATTTAATGGGTTCGGTAATGAGTGCCTCAATTAGTTCGAAACACGTTATTTATGAGTGTAACTACCCAATTAAACTACCCATTGGAGGGGCTGATCGCTTTGTATCGCACACAAATATACACAATTTAAGCATATATATTATAATCTATAGACGTACATACACGCACTCACACACATACACAAATCTATACATACATGGACAGAAGCAAACCCATATACATACCAACGTGCAGATGGAAGCAATTAGTATAAAAAACATCATAATACTGCTATAAATCTAAATACCATTTCTCTTTCCTAAAACAGCCGTAATTTATAGTAATCAAATTCACATTCATTAAACACTAATTAATCCCTCTAGTCATATCATTAGTGTCGGCATTCAAATAATTAGTTATTCAAACCGGGAACTGGTAATCTTTGCACTTTACGATTAAATGATATGTAGTAACCAGAGAGAGCAAGAGAGGGGAGTGTGTGGGGAAAGAGAGAGAG
>NW_020870623.1:17500-37500 GCF_003789085.1 Penaeus vannamei
GAATTCATACGAAACGTCGCCCCCTTTTCCTTAATCCAATGATTAGATATTAGCAGAATCATCAGCCAGCGAAGTGTGAATCGTATTGCAATTAATCCTATATCTGTGCAACGACTGACGACTGTGCGAGTGATACTCGTTGCAGAATAATTGTGATTATTTATGTGATTCTTCGGGTGTCTTTCGTATTTATGTAATGGAAAAAAAGTATAAATAGTAGTTATTATAGCATGAACAAGAGTAAAAGTAACAAAGATTAATCACAACTGGAAACAAATAAATACCGATTAATATAAATCGTCTCACACTGAAAAAAAACATAAAAATAATAAAACAATAATATCACAATATCAATAATAATAACATCGACACACGAGTATTACCTATACAACAACTAACAACCAATAGCAATACTAGTAATATTAGTCATAACAACAACAATAACAACAATGATAATCAAAATTCAATATCCAATAGTTGAACAATTACCAAACCAGGCAATTTGCAGAGACGAACCGCCCTAATATCTTCCAGTCCCGTTGAGTCGTCACCGCTGGTCGAACCGGGATGCAGAACCGTTCTCTCGGTCGACACAAGAACTACCGGAGAACAGAACCGTCCCTTCGTTCTCGACGCTTGTGATGCCAGAATACGATACTTTTCTGTTCCCGAAAGATGATGATGATAGTGATGGCGATGATGGTGATGATGGAGGTGATAAAGATGATAATGATGATGAAGATGAAGATGATGATAATGATGATGGTGATAATGATGAAGATGACAATGGTGGTGATGCTGATGATGATGATGATGATGATGATGAAGATGCTGATAATGATGCTGATGAAGATGATGATGAAGATGCTGATAATGATGCTGATGAAGATGATGATGAAGATGAAGATGATGAAGATAGTGATAATGTGCTGCTGATGATAATGATGATGTGATGATGATGACGATGACGAAGATGAAGAAAAATAAACAAACATAAAAAAATAGGATCCAGAACCGCCGTCTCGTTCCCGCCCCAAGAAATACCGATCCCGATTCCGCGTCTGCATCTCTGTTAACACAAAGCGATTCCTTCTCTCTAAGGAGTTACGGCCATGCCAGGATTATGGAAATGCCTCACCTGTTGAACGGACTCTTTCTATCTCCCTCTTCCTCTTTTTTTTCTTTCTCTGTCTGTCTTATCTCTCCTCTTTTTGTTCGTTTTCATTTTCTCCGTTTTTTTCTGATTTTCATTTTTTATTTTCATCTATACTCTTTTCTCTTCTTTTATGGTTTTGATTTCTTGTTTCTTTATTCTTGTTTATTTTTTTTCTTCTCGGTCTTCTCATTTTTTATCACTTATGAGTAAATCCCATTTTTTTCGTCCTCTTCGTATTCATCACCTTTTTAAACGTTATCTCCTTCGCTTCCATTTTCTTCGTTGTTCTCTCTTATTCCTTCCCTTTCTTTATCCTCCCCAGCCCCCCTCCCCTCTTCTTCTTTTCTTTTAGTCCTCTTCGTATCCTTCACCCTTCTCAATGTTATCTCCTTCGCTTCCATTTTCTTCGTTGTTCTCTCTTACTCCTCCTTCCCTATCTTTTTCCTCTTTTTTTCGTTCTCTTCGTATCTTTCACACCCTTTTTTTCGCAATCTCCTTGGCTTCCATTCTCTTCATACTCCTCTCTTACTCCCTCCTTCCCTATCTTCTTCCTCTCAAACCCTCCTCCCCCCCCTCTTCCCGACCCCCACCGGGACCCAACCCAAGTAACTGTCGCTAAATCTCTTGAATAAATAACAGGCTCTCTCGCATTTCCAAAAGCGTCGCGGATGAATACAGAAATTCCCGGAGCTTCGCAGTCACAAAATTAAAGTACGCAATATCTTAACGCTGAGAAATACATACCATAAAGATGGCGATAAGGGTTATATTTGCCAGTCATAACTCGCACGCTCAGCTGTTGGTAAATCCCGCATTGACTGGCACTGACACCTTACTATTGATATGTTTTTTGTATTCAGTATTATTAACTTTATTTTTCTTGGGGAAGATAGAAAAAAAAAAAAAAAAAAATCTTGTTAATGACATTCGTTATTCTAGTTATTTGCTGTAAAGGAAATTAATTTTCTTTATACTTAGCTTAGTCATGGTACCCTTAGTATTGCTGCTCATCATATTTCATTTATAACAATGTAATAGCCTTTTGTTGTTATTACCTCTTTGTACAGATACTTAATCTTAAGCTTTCCAAACAATCTATTCCCAGAACTAGTCTAGTATTTATTTCATCTTATTTCAAACGGACACTGAAATAAAGAACATATCATAAATCTAAATTAATCCAGCTCAACCTCCCCCCTCCGCCATTCAACATGCCCTTTAATTCCTCTCAATTCCTAAACCTTAAATATAACCCACCCTTAACCCACACCTCAAGCCCCTCCCTCTCCCTTTCCCATCTCCGCCCCGCCTTCAAAAAAAACAACTCAAAAATTTTTCCTCCTTTTTCATCTCAGGCTTACCCTTATCCAACCTCTCAACCTCCACCTCCCCCTCTCCTCACACTCCCCTCCACCCTCGCCACGGGCCATCCCCCAACCCTCCCCTCAACCCCTCCCCTTTCTCCACCTCAGCCTTACCTTACTCAACCTCTCAACCTCACACTCCTCCTCTCTCTCCCTCCCCACTCACAACCTCCACGCTCCTCCCTCTCCTCCTCCTCCCTCAGCCTTACCCTCACCTCCACCTTCCCCTGCACCTCCACTCCCTCCACAACGTCCCCAAAACTCCCCTAACGCCAATCTCCCCCTCCCCCACTCGCCTCCCCCTCTCCTCCCATCCCTCCACACCTCACGCCTCAAACCCTCCCCTCTCTCAACCCTTCCAACCCAACCTCGCCCCTCTCCTCCTCACTCCTCCACCTTCCCAAACCTCCCCACCCATCCACCACTCCTCAGCTCAACCCCTCTAGACCCCAATCTCCCTCCGACTCCACCATCCAAACCCCAGACAACTTTGCCAAAACAGGATTCCGGCCCACAAACATTCTGCCCTATTACGGACACCATCGCCGCCCAAGTGGAAGCGGGGGGCAAAAATTTGGGTTGACCGCAGCGAGCGAGGGAGCAAATTGGGGGAGGAGGAGGATGGGATGACAGCTGGGGATGAGGATTATGAGGAAAGGGGTAAGGGGAACGGGTGAGGCGGGATGGAGGGAAGTGAGGAGAAAGGGAGAGGAGAGGACGAGTAAGAGAGGCTGGGAGGGAAGGAGGGAAGGAAGATGGGAAGGAAGGAGAGAGGATGGGAAGGAAGGAGAGAGGAAGGGAAGACTTGCGAGGAGAGGGAAGGATATTAAGTGCATAGAAGATAGAAAGAAAGAGATCTAATAAAATAAACAAAACATAAAATCATAACTAAACAAATAAAACAGTCAGAGATAAACTAAGAATAAACAAACTGACAACAAAGCAAAAAAAAAAATAGTCACAAAAAGACTGTAGCAACAAAACAAACTTTAGTCCAAACACAAACGGAAAAAAAATACACTTACAACATCACAATACACAGACAACAAGATTCGCCATCACAACAGCCTCATACTAAAATTTTATAAAATAAATCATCATTTCTGTTTTTCATGTCATTCAAAGTTAACTTCAAAACCGTAAACTGACTGACAAATGCACAAACAGCAGTTAACTTTTTTGAAGGAGGAAGGGAAGGAAGAACGGAGTATTGGAGGGATAGGGATAGGGAGGGGAGGGAGGGGAGGGGAGGGGAGGGGGAGGGGAGGGGAGGGGAGGAGGGAGGGAGAGAGAGGAGAGGAGAGGAGAGGAGAGGAGAGGAGAGGAGAGGAGGGAGGAGGGAGACAGGGAGAGGGAGGGAACGAGACAAGAGAGAGAGAGAGAGAGAGAGAGAGAGAGAGAGAGAGAGAGAGAGAGAGAGAGAGAGAGAGAGAGAGAGAGAGAGAGAGAGAGAGAGAGAGAGAGAGAGAGAGAAGAGAGAGAGAAACAGAGATAGACAGACAGAGAGACAGAGATAGACAGACAGAGACAGAAACAGAAAACACATGAACATATATATATATATATATTATATATATATATATATATATATATATATAATATATATATATATATATATATATATATATATACCAAGTCTTAATCAAAAAAAAAAAAAAAAAAAAAAAACTACAGTATTCAGCATGAGTGGCTCAATCCCACCACTAATGGCCGCCCTCTGCAAAAACACGTCCCACACCATTAAAAGAAAATAAACAAGAAAAACGAGGAGAAACGTAGGAAAAAGTGCCATGACAAGAAGAGAAAAAAGGGGGAAAATAACAGAAATAAAAACGGAGGGAGAAAAATAACGCAGGAGAAAGAGAGAAAAAAAAAACGAAACAAAAAAAGAGGAGGAAAGAAACAAGAAAAACAGCATGACAACGGAGAAAAAAGTATCATTACACAAGAAGACCAAAAAGAAAAAATAAGAGAAATAAAGACGGAGAGCAAAATAACGCAAGTGAAGAGAGAAAAAACGAAAACGAAAAGAGGGAAAAATAAATAAGAAAACCAACAGAACAAACGGAGAAAAAAGTGCCAAGAAAAAAAGACGGAAGGGGAAAATTACGCAAGAGAAAGAAGAAGAAGAAACGAAAACGAAAAAATAAGAGGAAAACAAACAAGAAAACAAACAAGACAAACGGAGAAAAAAAAACTCATTACAAGAAGAGAAAAAAGGGAAAAGGAAAGAAGAAGAGGAAAACACCATTAAAGGAAAAGGAGTGAGTGGCCAAAAGAAAACACGAGGAAATGGATCCTTCAGTCTCCTCTTCGTCTTCCTTTCGTTCGCCTGATCCAGCTCACTTTTATCCTTTAATCCCTGACTTACTTTTTTATTATTTTTTTTATCCTTTAATCCCTGTTTTACTCTGTTTATTGTTTTTTTATCCTTTAATCCCTGATTTACCTGTTTTTTTAATCTGTTTTTTTTTATCCTTTAATCCCTGATTTACTCTTTTTATTGTTTTTTTATCCTTTAATCCCTGATTTACTCTTTTTATTGTTTTGTTTATCCTTTAATCCCTGCTTTACTCTTTTCATTGTTTTTGTTTGTTTGTTTTTTATTGTTTTGTTTATCCTTTAATCCCTGCTTTACTCTTTTCATTGTTTTTGTTTGTTTGTTTATTATCATTACATTATATTATCTATTATCCGAAAAATAATAATCAAGAATGTGTGTAAATGAGGAGGTACTATTATTTAAAAATATCTGACATATTACACAGTGCATTTGCATCTAACTGGCGAAAGAACTGCGGTATTTTCTTATTCTTTTTACAAACTTTTCTCTCTTATTATACTTCTATTCCATTTGTTCTCTCCTTTCCTTCTTTTAAATCTATCTTTCCCATTTCATTTCCCCCCTCTCTCCTTCCATTCTCTCTCTCTCTCTTTCTCACTTCCTGTCTTCCCATCCCTTTCTCTTTTTCTCTGCCTGTGTCACCCTCTTTCTTCCCTTTCTCTTCCCTCACGTTATCGCCGCCTCAGAAGACCTACTGGTTTCTCTCTCTCTTTACTCCCTTCCTTCCTCCCCTTCCTCCTTCCTTCCCTCCGGTTCTCTCCGCCTGAGACAACCCACTCTCCTCTCTCTCTTTTATTCCTCCCTTCCTTCCTCTTCTCCCTCCCTCCTTCCAACACGCTCTCTCCGCCTCAGACAACCCATCCCCTCTCTCTCTCTTTCCTCCCTTCCTTCCTCCTTCCCTCAAGTTCTCTCCGTCTTAGACGACCCACTCCCCTCTCTCTTTCTCTCTTTCATTCCTCCCTTCCTTCCTCCCTCCTTCCCTCAGGTTCTCCCCGCCTCAGACAACCACTATCCTCTCTCTTTTATTCCTCCCTTCCTTCCTCCTTCCCTCAGATTCTCCGTGCCTCAGACAACCACTATCCTCTCTCTCTCTCTTTCCTCCCTCCCTTCCTCTTCTTCCTCCCTCCTTCCAGCACGGCTCTCTCCGCCTCAGCAAACCGCCATCGTTAAGACAGAATTAACAGCCTCTTCTTTACCTCAGGCCTACAACACTCGGCATAAAGCTGTGACCTTCCCCTGGCTTTGAGGTGGAGGCAGCCGGAGAGGAAGGGTCGGCTGTAACTCTACCGGGGAAGCTGGTTTCGTCTTTTTACTTTCTTTTTTTTGTGTGGATTTCTCTCGTTTTATTATGTTTATCTAGTTCTTTTCTTTTGTTTTATTGTATTTGGTGTTTTTTTTATTTGTTGGAAAGGTGTGATTTTATGATGAATTTTGTATATTAGTTTTATATCAACTTAAATTTTAATGTTTTACATTTTACTGATTCTTTCCTATTTTTTTTCTCATTTCTACACACATTTTCTTATTATTTACCAATTCTCCTCTTTCAGCTTCTTTAATCTTCTCCCTTTATCATCTTACCCTTATCCCCTCCTCCCCTCTTCCTCTCTCGTTCCCTCTTTCCTTCCTCTCTGCTTATCTCCCACTCTATGCCATCTTTATCTGCACCCTCGTCTTATTCCCTCTCTTCCCCGTCGGGATTCCACCCTCATTCACTTTTCCTTTTGTTCCCGAGGGGCCGAAAGCATCATTTCTCAATTAAACTAAGCTAAGCCGCCTCAACTTTAAAAGGAGGTTTGGCTAAGTCAGGTTTGATTAAAAGTTGAAGAATTACACCGCGATTCCTTCCCCAGACCTCCCTTCCCTCCCTCCCTCCCTCCCCTACCTCTTCCAACTATCTTCCATCGCTTATTCAAAGAGAAAAAGAAGAAATAACAAATATTGCTGGTATAAATTTTGGGCGTTGATATCAATCATAATCATAGTAATAATAATCGTAAGAAGAAGAAAAGGATGAAGAAGAAGAGAAGATAAGAAAGCAAGAGAATGAGAGAAAAGAGAGAAAGAAATGAGAGTAAAGAGAAAAATAAAAAAACAAGAAAAAACGAAACAACACAAAAGATTGAAAAAAAAAAGAAAAATGAAGAAAGCAAGAGAATGAGAGAAAAGAGAGAGAAAGGAAATGAGAGTGAGAGAAAATAAAAATAAACAAGAAAATCCAAAAAAAACAAAAAGTAAAAAAAAAAAAAAAGAAAAAAAAAAACCTCTCAGACAACGACTCGCATCAGCAGCCCTATATATCCCTAACATGGTAAACATTCGATCCCGTTAACGTCCCTCCTCCCTCGTAAACTATCCCCGGACATCAGGCACTGCAAAGGGACATCACGGGACTCGTAATCATCCTATAATTCCAAAGATAGAGAGATAAAAGAAGGAACAAAAGAACGGAGGTAAAGCGTGGAGCCGAGTCCTCGAGGGTCGCCGAGAGGGCCAATAATGGAGTTATGTTTGACCATTGACCTTTGACCGGGTCGGGTTCGCGGCCGATACCTCCGGCTGACACTTCTGACACATCGGCCAGGGAGGCGGACGTGTGGCCAGTTCTTTTCGGTGGTTGATGGACGATTCGGTTCATGTGCATAATGATACAAAGGATTTTTTTTGATAGATGATGTGGTGCATTTCCCATTCATAGTCACACATTCACACATCACACACACACACACACACACACACACACACACACACACACACACACACACACACACACACACACACACACACACACACACACACATCAGTTGTATGAAAGCTGAATCCTAATTTACTAGACACGTAGCTGTCATGCCTAATAATGACATGCATATAATCTGCAGAGCATTAAATGGAAAGTAAACAACTCATAAAACAAGGACAAACAAAGTAAATAAACGCTAAACATAAATCGACATTCGTATGTGAAAAGTCAGCATCATTATAATCATAATGAATATTAGATATTTGTTCCTTTATGTATATGACCCTCGTAAATCAATTAATTCCTAGAAAAAATAACGGAATGACATTGTAGTATATTTATATTTTCAACCCTATGGTACTTGCAATATATTGGTTCTGAAAAGCACAGGCATTCCTAATCATTTTAAAGGAAATTTTCGACTATTAACCTTCTACTGAACTGATACTTAATAATTTTAAAGGAAATTTTCGACTATTAACCTTCCATTAAACTGACCTCAATTCTCTTAAGATCAGTGAAATATGTAATGTTAAAATTTGTAACATATCAAATGATTTACTATTAATGCTTATTTACTGTGAAAGATAACGCAACAGCTTGAATTTCGCTTTAAGGACTGAATCTATTATAAAGAAAACCGTCACGTCCACTTTTTCAACTTCTAACACAAGAACAGTTTCAGAATCCGAAGGAAAAAATGAAACTTTCAGACCACAACAATAAACGGAAAGAGAAAGAAAAAGAAAAGTCGCTGAAGTTAGAATGAAAATTTCTAGAGTGAGAGTGAGAGAGAGAGAGAGAGAGAGAGAGAGAGAGAGAGAGAGAGAGAGAGAGAGAGAGAGAGAGAGAGAGAGAGAGAGAGAGAGAGAGAGAGAGAGAGAGAGAGAGAGAGAGAGGAGAGAGAGAGAGAGAGAGAGAGAGAGACAGAGAGAGACAGACAGAGAGAGACAGAGAGAAGAGACAGAGAGAAGAGAGAGAGAGAGAGAGAGAGAGAGAGAGAGAGAAGAGAGAGAGAGAGAGAGAGAGAGAGAGAGAGAGAGAGAGAGAGAGAGAGAGAGAGAGAGAGAGAGAGAGAGAGAAGAGAGAGAGAGAGAGAGAGAGAGGAGAGAGAGAGAGAGAGAGAGAGAGAGAGAGGGAGGAGAGAGAGAGGAGAAGAGGAGAAAGGAGGGAATGCGGAAGAGGTAGGAAAGAGGAGAGGAGGAAGAAAGAGAAGAGAAAAAGAGAGGGAGGAGGAAAGAGGAAAAGAGAAAGAATGAAAATAATATTCTACCTCCAAATATTCTTCGGGAGTAAGAATGACTCCTAAAAACCATACCTAAACAATCAAACAAACCACCAACATACACACACCAAACATACAAAAACACAAACGCAAACAATAACAAAATAACAAAAAAAATAATAAAAAAAATAATTCGCCACACGGGAAGAGCTTGAGCTGTTACACTCCGGCACCGTGAGCCGAGGCCTTCCTTTGATACGCGCCAGATACGTTACGGCGAGGAGAGATAGCCGTCGCCGCGCGGGGAACAATAGCTAGAGGGAGGGCGAGAGTGTGAGGAGGGGGGAGAAGGAGGAGGGAAAGAGGGGAGGGGGAGGGGGAGGAGGAGGGAAAGGGGGAGGGGAGGAGGAAGGAGGGAATGGGAATAGGGAGGGAGGACGGAAGGAAAGGGAGGAGGGGGTGAGAAGGAAGGAAGGAGGGAGGAGGGAGGATGGAAAGAAGGAGGGAGGGTGGATGAAAGGAAAATTGAGGGGGGAGAGGGAGGTGGAAGGGAGAAAAGAGGGAGGCGGAAGACGGTAGGTAGAAGAAAAGGGAGTGGGAGAGAGGGAGAGAGGGGTGGAAGGAAAAGGAAAGGGCGAGAGGGAAGGAGTGAGGGAGATGGTGGGTGGATGAGAAGGAACGAATGTAGGGGTAGGGGGTGGGAAAGAGGAAAGGGTATGTGAAGAGGAAAGAGATGAGCGGATATAGAAGAGTAAGGGGCAGAGAGAAAGACACACACACACACACACACACACACACACACACAACACACACACACACACACACACACACACACACACACACACACACACACACACACACATACATACCAGGAAAAACAAAAGAGAAGAAAGGAGAAAGCACAGATGTAAGATAAGGAAGAGGGGAATAACATTAAGAGGCGAGGGAGGAGGATGAAGAGGATGAAGAAGAAGAGGAAAGGAAGAAGAAGGAAGGGGAAGAAGAGGTAGGAGAGTTGAGAAAATAGGTATTAAAACAATAAAAAAAACTGAAGCAGCGATAATCTAGACAGCGGAAAAATCATTAAAAAAATAACAATATTAAGGATAACATCAATAATAACAGTGATACTACTACTACTACTACGATTACCACTACAACTCCCATTCTTACTCTTACTTCTACTTCTACTGCTACTCCTACTTTTGTTCCTACTCCTACTCTTACTCTTACTCCTCCTCCTCCTGTTGCTGCTGCTGCTACTACTACTACTACTGTTACCATTTATAATAATGATAACAAGGATGATAATGATAACAATGATGATAATAATAACAACAGCAATAATAATGGTACTACTACTACTACTACTACTACTACTACTACTACTACTACTACTAATAATGGTAATAATAATAATAATAATAATAATAATAATAATAATAATAATAATAATAATAATAATGTTGATGATGATAATGATAATGATAATAATAATAAGTATTAGCATGAAAATTACTATCATCATTATCAACATCATCATTAATATTACCATCATTATTATTACTACAGCTACAACAATAATGATGAAAATGATAAAAAAACAACAGCAATAACAACAATAACAATAATAACACAACAATAATAACAATAATAACAACAACAACAAGAAAACAACAGCAATAACAATCATTACAAGACCTCATCAAACAGCATAGAACGTCCAAAATCTTCACCGCGATTTAGCTTCCACAATGTTCTCTTTAATCAAATGTCCTCAACCAATCAATACCAGCCTCATCATCACCATTATCACCACCATCGCTGCCAATCCCCTCCATCCCCAACACGAGCCACCAATCACAGCCTCCACTTAGTCATGCACTAATATCATTAATGAAGATCTCATGCACGATGGCCCTCGATAAGCCCTTGTATCAGGGAGTATTTAAATGCCTGGCATCATGAACTCAGACGCATTTGCAAGCGGGTGCATCGATTGGGCCAAAAGTCACGTATTGGCAACATTAGCTTGTTTGCACATCGCGAAACGGAGGATCAGAAAAATCCCAGAAAAACGTTTCCAAGTGGGATACGTTTTTTTTCGATGAAGAGGAAAATGTCATATGGACAGTGATTATTCTTTTCTTTCAAATCTATAACCACATTGATCAATAAAGTCTAAAAATGATGGACAGTGATCACTCTTTTTTATCACATTTATAACCACATTGATCAATAAATTCTAAAAAATGATAAAATGTGATCTATTATTCGGAAGCATAACGTAAAAATCTGCTCGGTATTTTTTTTCCTACGGATTTATTTTTCAATAAACACGGGACTATGTACTCGGACAATATAATAATATATCGATACACACATACAAAGCAAAGTGACGAAATACAAAACAAAAGAATAAAAAATCGTAATATATAAAGCAAGATATCGTATCCTCCTATAGGCTACAAGACGCATAGGCCTATGAATATAAAAAAAAAAATCCTCTTGACGAAAATATAATATCCTCCGAAAATAACAAATATAAAAAATATACAAAACATATTATCCTACCCACTCATACCCGTATCCAACATAGAGCTCTATAAATTTTAATATCAACAGTCCAGCCTCAGTCCGACGAGGCTTAAGTCAGAGCCACCACCAATACGCCCACCACCACCTCAACCTTCTCCTTCTCTTCCTCCACACACCCCCTCTTCCCCCTCCTCTTCTTCCACCCCCTCTCCACCCCCATTCACCTACACCTACGCTCCACCTCTGTCTCCACCACCTGCTCCTCATCCTCCCCTCTTGCTCCTGCTCCTCTCCTCCTCCTCCCCTCCACTACCATTCTTCATATTCTTCTTCCTCCACCTTCCCCTCACCCTCCCCCCAACCCCCCTTCTATCTCCCCCCCTACCCCCTACCCCCTCTCCCCACCATCACCACCACCAATTCCTCCTCCTCCTCCGTCCCTCCACCTCCTTACCCCCACCACCACTTCCATCTCCCCCCTCCCCCCTTCCCCACCATCACCACCACCACCAATCCTCCTCCTCCTCCTCCGTTTCCAGCAAACTCGTGTCGTCCCTCCACCTCCCACCCTCGTCACCACTTCCATCTCTCCTCCCCCCCTCCATCTCCCCTCCATCACTACCACTAACTCCTCCTCCGTCTCCAGCAAACTCGTGTTTGACTCTCCACCTCCCCACCCCCGCCACCACTTCCATCTCCACCCTTCCCTTCCCCCCACCCCCTCTCCCCACCATCACCAACACCAACTCTCCTCCTCTCCTCCTCCTCCCCCGTCTCCAGCAAACCCGTGTCCGTCCCTCCACCTCCCCACCCCACCACCATTCCATATACCCCCTCCCCCTCTCCCACCATCACCACCATCAATTCCTCCTCCTCCTCTTCCTCCTCCTCCTCCTCCTTCTTCTTCTTCTTCTTCTTCTTCTTCTTCTTCTTCTTCTTCTTCTTCTTCTTCTTCTTCTTCTTCTTCTTCTTCTTCTTCTTCCTTCCTCCTCTCCTCCTCCTCCTCCTCCTCCTCCTCCTCCTCCTCCTCCTCCGTCTCCGGCAAACTCGCGTCCGTAATATAAGACGGAGTTTCTGGAGTGGAAGTCGAAAACGGATGACGTGTTCGCTCGCTTCTCACGGGAGTCGGCTTGCAACGGGCTGGCCAGCGCAATATCAGGGCCCCGGCGACTTCTAATTGCTGTTTCGGAACCGCGCCCTCCTCTTGCACCCGAAAATTGCAGGATTATTTGATAATTTTCCTTTGTAATTTTTGTTTATTTAAAGAAAAGGTTGTAAAATGTTTTAACAAGTCTCGTTGCGTGTAATCTTTGTAGCTTTTACTCGCGCCTCATTCATTCTTAATCATCAGACACCAATCATTCATAAGTAAGAACACGCCCCCTCGCCCATTCATGATTCATCCCTCTTAAACGCTCTCGTAATTACCCCTTTTACTCATTAATTCATCAAAGACCTTTCGTCCCTACGCACTCCCTCACTCATGGCCTTACTCATTCACACCAGCTCTACCATGAATATATTCTTGGTAATACAATATTATGCTCCCATTCTCTTTACATAGATTAGTCGCTACAATTCTTTTATTTATTCGGATTACACCCTCCCCCCTCCCCCGAATTATGATTCATAATCCTTTGTATCTTTTTAAATCCTTTCATTTTTATTTGTTTTTTGTTTTTTATTCAGATTACTTCCCTCCCAGTTATGTTGTAATGACAATAATCTCCGTGATTCACAAATATTTTATTCAGATTATTACTCAGCCATGACTCATCTGCAAGTTAGTCGGCTCGTTTCCTGTTCACAATATTTTTCTCTTCTTATTGCATTTACTTGAGATTTCCCGTTCAGTTCAGTTTTCATTCCTTTCTTATTTTCGCTTTTGGTGGTTTAAAACTTTTATTTCATTTTCTTTCATTTTCTGTCTGTCCTGCGTCTGTTTCTCGCCTTCTTGTTCTCTCATCTCTCTAATTTCTTTCCCCACCTCTCTCTCTCTCTCACTCTCTCTCTTCTCTCTCTCTCTCTCTCTCTCTCTCTTCTCTCTCTCTCTCTCTCTCTCTCTCTCTCTCTCTCTCTCTCTCTCTCTCTCTCTATATATATATATAATATATATATATAATATATATATAATCTTCTATCTCTTTCTATCTCTTTCATCTCTCTCCCTCCCCCTCTCCCTCCCTCTCCCTCCCTCTCCCCTCCTCTCCCTTCCTCTCCCTTCCTCTCCCTTCCTCTCCCTCCCACTCCTCCCTTTATTTCTCTTACTGTTCTTTCTCTTTCACCTTTCTCATGCCCTATGATGCAACGACATAATGTGATGAGATTTTGATTCCAGCCGTAATGAATATATAATGCCGCGCTTTGTCTTCTGTCACTACGATATATTACGTCCATCGTCGCCTATCAGTATAGCAAGAGTTGAAAATTACAATTAGCTCCATATATAGTCATCATTTACTGTCATGAATACATATTATCTCCCTCTATTACTTTCTTTCTGTCTGTCTGCTTGTCTGTCTGTCTCCGTCTCTCTTTATCTCTCTCTTCTCCGTCCTCTCCCTCAAACGCACACTCACCCCCCCCCCTCTCTCTCTCTCCCTCTTCTTCACCCCACCCCTCTCTTTGTCTCTCTCTCTCTCTCTCTCTCTCTCTCTCTCTCTCTCTCTCTCTCTCTCTCTCTCTCTTCTCTCTCTCTCTCTCTCTCTCTCTCTCTCTCTCTCTCTCTCTCCTGAAGGATCATCCAATCTTCGACGACACGTAAAGTCGATCTTTCATTATCTCAGCGCCATAATGTCGACCTTATAAGGTATGATCGCTCGCCTCCAGTCCAAGCTACTCTCGACACTTTTCATACTTGTTACATACGTTTAGTTTTGAGATCGGCCTTTTTCTCGTTAACATATTTTCATTTATTATGTTTCAGTCATTTTTCTTGTTATCTGTGTCCCAAAAAATATATATTTCGTTTCATAGTACCAGAGATTTTTTTTATCGCTTTTATTCGTTCTCTTTTCTTTCCTCTTTCTCTCTAGTTCCTTCGCCTTTCTTCCCATCCCACCGCCCTCTCTCTCTTCTACGTCTCCCATTTCCATCTTTCCTCAGCCATCCCTCTCTACCTCATATCCGCTCAATCCTATTTCCCCCCCCCCCCTCGTTACACTAAAGAACCCCATCTCCATCATTATCACCATCACAGCCCCAGCATCACTCCTAAATATTCATCTCACTGTACAGTTCGCGTGTACTATATCAGCCGACTATCCTCACTTCATCCCCTATTCCTCATCATGTCGGAGATCTCCCTTACTCTTCCTCTTCCTCTTCCCCACCACAATATTGAAGAGAATCATGTTAGTGTCCTACCTTCCCTTTCTTATCGCCCCCACCATACTAATGAAGAAAAATTCCCAATATCCTCCTTCACATCTCTTCCCCACCATATTGATGGAGTACACCACCACCACCACTATCCTCCTCCCCCACTACACTAATGAAGAACACCCGATCCCTCTCCTCCTCCTCCCCCCTTTCACAATAATGAAAAAACCCCCACCCACCACACCACCATCTATCCCTCCACCACCACCACCATTATCCCCTCCCCACCACACTAATGAAGAACACCCCGATCCCTCCTCCTCCTCCTTCCCCTTCCCCACCACACTAATGAAAAACCCCACCAACCCCCCCATCTATCTCCCCACCACATTAACGAACACCACCACCACTATCCTCCTCCCCTTCCCCACCACACTAATGAAAAAGCCCCACCACAACACCCCCTCACCTCCCTCTCCCGTCCCCACCACAGTAACGAAGGACACCAACATCATCACCATCATCACCCCCCCCAGCATACCCCCGCAAAATCCATCTCAGGGCGAAATCAATTAGGGCGTCGGATTGCAGTGTTGCCGCCTCTATCAGCAGGGCAGAGGGCGTTAAATTGTCACATATGAGAAAGGGTGATCCGCGACGCTCCTTGCTGTCGCTTGCGTTTTTTTTAGTTCGGTGTCCTTCTTCTTCTTCTTTTTCTCCTCCTCCTTCTTTTTCTTCTCTTCTTCTTTTTCTGCCTTTCCTTTCCTTCCTTTTTCTTTTCCTTCCCTTTGTACACAAAACACACGCATGTACGCATGACTTATATATATATATATATATAATATATATATATATATATATATATATATACTGTATATATATGTGTGTGTATATATATACATACATATATATATATATATATATATATATATATATATATATATATATATATATATATATACATACAAAAGAGCTCAAGAGAAGAAGAGAAATGCCCCAATAAAAACCCGACCAAACCCCAGAAAAAGAAACAGAACACGGTGATAACCGCGGAACAGCAGCAGAACTTGCCTCCCGCACTGCTAATTCCCATCTGATATACTGCCACATCAGCAAGTTAATGCACTTACCGCGCTATAACCCCGCGCACTTTTTTCCCCAACCTATAATTGGACGCATGCGCACCAGGGGCACGCACGCACTCACTCACACGGCGGGGGGGATGAAATTACATCACCATGAACAATTACACAGACTGCATACAAAAAGCACGGCAGAAATAGAAAAAAAGTGAATATTAATGAACAGCTCCTCAATTCTCGTTATTAATTTTTGCTTGTGATATTTGGATGATGTACAAATACTTATACATTTATATATACGTACATATAAATGTACATATATGTGCATATAAATGTGTGTGCGTGCACCCCCCCCCCAGACACACACACATACATATATACATACATATATTTTATGTATATATATATATATATATATTATATATATATATAATATATATATATATTCATATCTATGTATAACAATATACATCTGTAGTTCCCTGTATTTATTTTATGCAAATGCAACAACATGCATGAAATCAAGTTACATTTAACCATGTAACTGAATTCACAAACTTACACGCTATTTTGAGAAACGAAATCTCAAAAAGGAAAGGGAAAAATATTGGCCTACAAACACATGTCTTTGCATTCGCTGCCATCGTTCAAGTCTTGCAACGCACTGGTGATGGAACATGCTGATAAAACCCCCAACTATCTCTAAAAAGAAAAGAAAAGTCTTTTGTTCACATATATTGGTCTTGTTTATCTTTCATCAGAATCTGCTCTAGTTCCTAAAATAGTTCATCGCCTTCTTTTATTTGTCTGCCATCTCTCTCTCCCTCTCCCTCTCCCTCTCCCCTCTCCTCCCTCCCCCTCCCTCCCCTTCACCCTCTCTCTCCTCTCCCCTCCTTCCCTCTTCTCCCCCTCCCCTCCCCACTCCCTCTCCCTCTCCCCTTCTCTCCCTCTCCCCTCCTCTCACTCCCATCCCCTCCCCCTTCTCTTTTTCCAATGCACGAAATAATGACATCATCATATACATCAACGCAAAGCATGCAAAGCGCCGTAAAAATACGTTACAGCGACTGATACGAAATACTGAAAAGTTGAAAAGACTCGGTTTTCATAACGACTAATTGCGAGCAAACCCACTTCAATCGGCAGCATTTTAGAGTTAGAGAATCCATGCGCGCATCCAGTTGCGGATGTAGGATTCTGTGCTTGTATGTGTACATGCATTTACATATACAAATATTAGTACAAACACACAGATTCTAAATGTATGTAATCAGGAATGTGTGGAATTCATGATGAACAGATTGCAACAGGAACAACGAAGGGAAGGGCAAGAAAACACACGAATATGCCGAAGGCCTTCATGCCCTGACGAAGCAATAGCGAAAAGGCCTTCGGCATATTTGTGTGTTTTCTTGCCTTTCCCTTCGTTGCTCCTGTTGTAATCAGGAATGTTACTTAATCATCCGCATTGACTTGCAATGTGACAGATATTAACGTCAGTATAAATATTTAGTTTCATACCAATTTATAATTCTGCATGACGTCCTTTTATTACTCTGCAGCCTTGGAGAAAATCCCAAGTTGACGGGGCTTTGAAGATGAGGGATATTATTAAACGGCAAAACATTTTTTTTAACAAACCCATCTACGTCGCACATTTTACGTTACCGACATCTACATAGAAGGCAATAAGCCGAATATATATATTCACAATTATGAAATCTCAATATCCTTTAAATTATCATTGGAAACCCACTGGAATTGATTAAAAACTTAATTACATGCAAAAATAGCATGTCTTGCGTTCTGAAACTTACGTTTTCTTTAGCATTGAAAACGTAAAAACGTTCCCTATTATTTTCATCACGTTTAATAACTCAAAATAGATGGCATTCTCTTTAGTGATGTGTACAAAATGTTATAACAAATGCATTTTACCTCTGGAATTCTTGCTATAATACGCTTTAGATATACAACGTTTGACAGCTAATTCGATTTTCGCTCACACCCTTCACTTCATCAGTCTGCAAGCTCCAATAAAGGAGGAAGATAAGTAGTGTACGTAAGTAGTTGTTTATTTATGCATCATCTGAACGGCCAGTTAATATATCCACCGTGGTTGCCGGGCGTAACCGAGGCCGGCTGCTTTTCCCTTGTCGGTGATTCCCTGATTCTCCTTATTTCTAGCATGTTTTTTTATCAATATAAATGCTTATCTATTACGTTTTCGTTTCACCTTGAGATTTCCCTTTCATATGTATTCCCACACTTCCATAAGTTTTGGATTTAAATTATGATCCTGTTTTCAGGAGGAAAATGTCCACATCTCTGCATCTCTCTCACGTCTTAACTGTCGGGCCTCAAGATTTATACGCGCTACTTGACACCACTTCACCTGATCCCAGACCGAGCCAAACTTTCACACGAAGTTTAAAATATTGCAATAAAGCAATCTATAGACTTCGACAGGAAGAAAGATCCAAGTAGCAATTAAAGACTTAAAATTGAAAAAAATACAAAAAGATACGGCTAACAAGACAATGATTGCAACTAAAACACAACTGCCGTTTTCGCACTTTCGCTCACTCTGCCGCTCGTTCTTATGTTACACTCGTTATAAGAGTACGAAGAAATGTGTCGTGTTCATTGGATGTCTAGACGACATTCAATTTGTGGACTGACCGTTTTACTTGTACTTGTCACTGAAAATTTTCGTTGAATGTGAAATCTCAACGCTACTAGATATAGTACTTCATTAAAAAAAATCCGTTATAAGAGCTTGCAGGAAGAACAAATGGATATTTCTATACGAAGAATATGTACTTGCTCGGATTCCTCTATTTCCTACAACACAAAAAAGTATATGCATCATCTATTTAATTAGTTGCATATATCCAAACCGCTATAAAAACATTTGGAACGTTTTCTTCATTCATAAACAGGCGATATCAACCTATGCCCACCATTTATTTATTTGTTCTAAGGATCAAATCAGCTAATATAAGTAGTAGCACACTTTTTTCTCAATTACAAACAAATCCCCACAGCACTTTTTAAAATCTTAAACTATTTTTTTTACAGAACTTCCCACATCACTTTTTTTTATCTTAAAACTATTTTTACAGAACTCTCCATACTGATCCGAGCGAAGACTAAAAATAACAGAAAACTGGGCTACCTATCTAAAACCTTAATGAAAGTAAACGATCCTTCGGCATCGGGTTACGCCGGGTTGCCTCTTGCTGTTGTTTGGCCGGGGGAGCGCCGCGTGGTTGGGTGTGCGCGCGTATTGACAGTGGCTTTTCGGTTTCCAGACACTAATTAGCCTTCAGTAAGTTACTTTGTTTTGCGTATTAACTAATGATGTCAAGGATATATGTATGTATGTATGTATGTATTTTGTGTATATGTATATGTATAGGTATTTGTATATGTAATATATATATATATATAATATATATATATATATATATATATATAATATATATATATATGTGTGTGTGTGTGTGTGTGTGTGTGTGTGTGTGTGTGTGTGTGTGTGTGTGTGTGTGTGTGTGTGTGTGTGTGTGTGTGTGTGTGTGTGTGTGTGTGTGTGTGTGTTGTGTGTGTGTATGTTTGTATGTATGTATGTATGCATGTATATGTTTGTATATATGTATGTATATATGTATGGATGGATAAATGGATGGATGGATGGATGGATGGATGTACACATGCATGCATGTATGTGTGTATATATGTATAATATGTATGTATGTAAGTATGTATGTATGTATGTATGCATGTATATATGTATGTATATATGTATGCACAAATGCATATTATACATAGCTCATTGCCCCTTCTTCCCACACCCCGCCTTCTTTCCCCTCCTTCCTCCCCAATTCCAGCAGCCCCCCCCCTTCCCCTCAACCGCCGGCCCTGAGCGAGGCAAGAGCCCGCCATGGCCAGCTGCCCTCATCCACCTGTCCCATCTGCCCCCGCGCCGTTTCATTATCGCCGGCCAGACAATAGCCCCAAATCACAGTCAACCTTCCCCCCCCCAACTTTGCACTACCCCCCTATTCTCCTCCCCCCCCTTACACTACTCCTTACCCTTTCGACTCCCTCTCCGCTAGCCCCCCCCCCCTCTCATTGGACTTCTGCCGCGATGACCGTATTATTCATCCCCGCCTTCCGCCCTGACCCCCACTCCCTGACCTCCACTCCCCGATCCCCTACTCCCAATCC
>NW_020870623.1:45000-50000 GCF_003789085.1 Penaeus vannamei
GAGGGGAGAGGGAGAGGGAGAGGGAGAGGAAAGGGAGAGGGAGAGAGAAGAGGAGAGAGAGAGAGAGAGAGACGAGAGAGAGAGAGAGAGAGAGAGAGAGAGAGAGAGAGAGAGAGAGAGAGAGAGAGAGAGAGAGAGAGAGAGAGAGAGAAGAGAGAGAGAGAGAGAGAGAGAGAGAGAAAGAAAATACTGCGAAATTATTTTGTGCTTTGAGGTATATTTCGTGTGTTTACGTAACGGTATATGTGCAAAAAAAAAAGAAGTAAAGAAGAAGAGAGAAGAGAAAAGAAAAAAAGAAAAAAAAAAGAAAAAGAAAATACAACGAAAAGGAAAAAAAAAAAGAGAAGAAAGCCAACAACAACAACAACAACAGCGGTAGCAAAAACAACATGAAGCGACCACCTTCTTCTCACCCAACTAACCTGTTATTATCAATCTTCTATTTCCACGCTCTAACCTCACACCATCTCCGCCCTCTTTTTTCTTCTCCCATTTGGACTCTATCTTTTTATTTATTTATTTATGCATTTATTTATGCATTTTTTTATCATTATTGTATATATTATGTATTTATTATTTTTTTATTTCATTTTATTTTATTTTATTTATTTATTATTCATTTATTTTTTTCATTTATAATTTTACAATTACTTTTTTTTTCATCCCGTTTTGACCAATCATCGGCTTTATCCTACTCCCTTCTCTCCCTCCCTCTTCCCCCTCTTCCTTTCCCCCCTTTAACCCCTTTCCCCCTCCTCCCTTCTCCCTTCTCCCCTTACCTTTATCTCCCCCCCCTCCCTCCTCATGTAACCTCTCCCTTACCTTTCCACCATCTCTGCCCAATCTCATTGTCCTACTTAACCCCTCCTCCCCCTCCCCCTCCAATCTACCCCCTAACTCCTCCCCCTTCCCCCCCTTTCCTCCCCTCCCCTCCCTCCCCTTCCTCGATCCGTACTCCCTCCTCCATCCTCCTCCCTCCCTTCCCCACCCTCCTTCCCTTCCCCCACCCTCTTAACCACCCCCTCCTTCCTTCCCTCCTCCCCTCTCCTACCTACCCCCTCCTTCCTCCTCTTACCTAACCCCTCCTCCCCCTCCAAGCATCCCCTCTCCTTTCCCTCCTCCTCACCCACTTACCCTAACCTCTTCTCCCCCACCAAGCATCCCCCTCTTAAACCACCCCCACCCTCTCCCCTCTCCCTCTTACCTACCCCCTCCTCCCTCTCCCCCCCCCTCTTAACCACCCCTTCCCCTCCCTCTCCCCCTCCAAGCATTCATGCCCCACCCAACGTTCCCTCCCTTCCTCCCTCTCTCTCCCTTCCCCCTCTAAACCACCCCTCCTTCCTCTCCCCCCCCCCAAGCTCCCCCTCTTAGCCACCCCTCCCCCTTCCCCCTCTCCCTCTTACCGACCCCCTCCTCCCTCTCCCCCTTCCCCTCCCTCCCTCCTCCCTCTCCCCTTCCCCTCCTCCTCCCTCCCTCCTCCCCCTCCTCCTCCAAGTTCCCCTCCCTCCTCCCTCCTCCCTCTCCCTCCCTCCCTCTCCCCCACCCTCTTAACCACCCCCTCCTCCCTCTCCCCCTCCCCCTCCAAGCATCCCCTCCCTCCCTCCCTCCTCCCCCTCCCTCTCTCTCTCCCCCACCCTCTTAACCACCCCCTCCCCTCCAAGTATCCCCTCCCTCCCTCCCTCCCTCCCCTCCCCACCAAGCATCCCCTCCCTCCCTCCCTCCCTCCTCCCTTCTCCCTCAAACCTTTAAGTCAAAATCAGAGTCTCCCTTTGGCCAAAATACGAGCTGTTGCCCCGCCCACCACGACAAGCAATTAAGGCTTTGCAGCATCGTTAAAGGACATAGTTTGCTTGTTTGTATTTATTTATTTATTTAATTATTTTGCTAATGATTTTCGGCTCGTGTTTGATTTTTTCGTTTTTGTTTATTTTTTTGTCGTTATTTATCTATTTATTTATTTAATTATTTTGCTATTCAGCATCGTTAAAGGATATAGTTTGCTTGTTTGTATTTATTATTTTGTTTATTTATTTTTTGGCTAATAATTTTCGGCTCGTGTTTGAATTTTTCGTTTTTTTGTTTATTTTTGTCGTTTATTTATCTATTTTTCATTTTGAAAATCATTTTTTGAATTGATTTAATCACTTTATCTCTTTTTATATACATTTTTCTTGTATTTATTTATTTATTCAGTTATTTATCTCTTTGTCTATGTATTTATTTATTTATTCATTTATTTATCTCTTTGTCTATGTATTTATTTATCTATTCATCTATGTATGTATTCATTTATTCATTTATTCGTCTATCTATCTATCTATTTAATTCTATCTTTGTTTCTTACTGGTCGTCCTTGAGGTCCGTTCCTTGGTGTTTCTTGTGCGTGCGAGTGTGTGCGTGTGTGTATCTGTGTGTGTGTGTCCTTGTGTATCTGTTTGCATGTGTGTATCTCTGTGTGTGTTTGTGTTTCTGTGTGCATGTGTGTATCTGTGTGTGGTGTGTGTGTGTGTGTGTGTGTGTGTGTCTGTGTGTGTGTCTGTGTGTGGTCCTTGTGTGTCTGTGTGCATGTGTGTGTCTGTTGGTATGTGTGTTTTGTGTTTCTGTGTGCATGCGTGTAATCTGTGTTGCGTCTATCTGTGTCATGCGTGTATCTTGTGTGTGTATCTGTGTGTGTGTGTCCTTGTGTGTCTGTGGCATGTGTGTATCTCTGTGTGTGTTGATTTTTGTGTGTGTGTTGTGTTTCTGTGTGCATGTGTGTATCTCTGTGTGTATTGTTGTATCTGTCTGTGTATCCTTGTGTATCTGTGTGCATGTGTGTGTCTGTGTGTGTGTGTTTGTGTTTCTGTGTGCATGTGTGTATCTCTGTATGCGAATGTGTATCTGTGTTTTTGGGTTGCGTGTGTGTGTGTGTGTGTGTGTGTGTGTGTGTGTGTGTGGGTGTGTTGTGTGTGTGTGTGTGTGTGTGTGATTGTGTGTGTGTGCTGCGCGCGCGTGCGTGTGTGCATGCGTGTGTGTATTTGAATCAGCTTGAGAGATCTCACATGCATATATATATGTATATATAATATATATATATTATATATATTATATATATATATATATATATATTATATACATATATATATAATATATATATATATATATATATATATATATATATATATATATATTATATATATGTATATATCTGAGTTCGAATTTTTTTACCCAACATGCATCTACATGTGTACATACCTCCTCAAACGTGTACGTACATGTAAGCGCACATAAAGAACAGTAAAAACGTGCACACAGGAGGAAGAATCCTGTCCCCATGCAGCAAATCCCGCCATGTTTTATTTAATTGTTTCTTTCTCGCGACAGAGTATGCAAAAACCAGACTGCAGCTTTTGTCTTCTTCTGCGTCCAGTTCATGGTCAATTAAAAAAGGAGAAGAGAGGGAGAGGGAGAGGGAGAGAGAGGAGAGAGAGGGAGAGGGAGAGGGAGAAGGGAGAGAGGAGAGGGAGAGAGAGGAGAGGAGAGGGAGAGGAGGGAGAGGGAAGAGGGAACGAGGGAAGAGGCGGAGAGGGAGAGGGGAGACGGGGAGAGAGGAGAGTAGAGAA
The DNA here is from genome assembly GCF_003789085.1 of Penaeus vannamei. NCBI lineage: Eukaryota > Metazoa > Arthropoda > Malacostraca > Decapoda > Penaeidae > Penaeus > Penaeus vannamei. Next base: position 48,603 of record NW_020870623.1, read on the forward strand.
GGGAAGAGGGAGGGAGAGAGAGAGAGGGAGAGGAGAGAGAAGAAGGAGACAGCAGACAGAGAGACGAGAGAAGAAAAACATTTATTCTTGTGTTTTTCCATCTCTTCAATCTCTTTTTTTCTCTTTTTTCCTAACCTCTTTCTTCTAAATTATCCAATGACACAAGCGAAGTATATATAGCTTCGATTCATCATATTTTTCTTTTTTTTCCTTGTTTTTTGTTTTTTCGAACGGTTTGCTCAAGATCCGAACGTTAGATTAAGAGAATCCAACACGCTATATTTAGGTTCAAGGACGAAATGCTGTGAAATCCCGGAATTATCTGATCAAATGCGATAGCCAAGCCGAGAAGAATCTAGAAGCATCTTAGAAAAACGGGTATTTTAATGAAAACGACTTTAGGTTAAGAAGAAGGAGAAAAAAAGGGGAATATTTCGTTCTTATCTCATTATTATTATCAATTTTCTTCCCTCTTCTTCTTTATCTTTTCTTGCTTTGTTTTAGATCTGGATTTGATTTTTATTTTTCTTCTTCTTTTGTCTTCTTCTTTCCTTCGTTTTATTCTTTCGTTATTTTCCTTTTTCTTGACTTATTTTTTCGCTTCTCTTTCTCTTCCTCTTCTTTCTCACTCTTCTTCCCCATTTCCTCCTTCTATTTCCTTCTTTTCCCTTACTTCTCTTCCTTCTTCTTCTTCTTCTCTTTCTCATGCACCTTTTTCTCTCTCGCTCTCCTTTTTTTCGATTCTTTTATCTCCTTTTCCTTCCATCTTTCTGCTCCGTTTCCTTCTTCCTCAGTTTTAAGGTCTTGTTGTGTGTGTGTGTGTGTGTGTGTGTGTGTTGTGTGTGTGTGTGTGTGTGTGTGTGTGTGTGTGTGTGTGTGTGTGTGTGTGTGTGTGTGTGTGTGTGTGTGTGTGTGTGTGTGTGTGTGTGTGTGTATGTGGTGTGTGAGTGTGTGTGTGTGTGTGTAGGTGTGTGTATGTGTGTGTGTGTGGTGCATGTATGTGTGTCTGTATGTCTGTGTGAGTGTTGTTAAGATCCAGACACGCGTGAGTGCACAGACACGACCAGAGGGTGGGGGGGGTGGGGGGAGAGTGGATGGGGATAGAGGTTGCTAGGCGAGTGCCGACTAGTGTATATTCCGACTCTTTTTTCCCTACAGAGGTCGGACCCTGGCAACCGACAGATGACCCCCTCCCCCCCCACCCCCCACTCCACCTTACCTCAGACCTAAAGGACACCCCTCCCCCCTCCCCTCCTAGCTCCCCCAACCCCCACCCCTCACTCCCACCTTACCTTTTAGACCATAAGGACACCCCTCCTCCCCCCTCCCTCCTAGCTCCCCCAACCCCCACCCCTCACTCCCCACCTTACTTTTCAGACCTTAAGGACACCCCTTCCC
>NW_020870623.1:55000-59631 GCF_003789085.1 Penaeus vannamei
GGGTCAGGGGCGGGAGTGGGGGGGGGTCAGGCGGGGTGGGAGGGAGGGGTTAGGGCGGTGTCGGGGATCGGGGGGGGGAGGATTCACCTGGGACACGTGCAGCAGGGGAAGGAGGGGAAAGGGGAAGGGGAAGAGGTACCTCATATACTACGGCTGACTGCATGTTGGAACCTCTCGTATCGACGCTGAAAATCGCACATATGTTGTTTGTATTTCATGTGGCTGTGTGAGTGTATTGTTATGAGATATCGTCGTCATTAAAGCGATGGTTTGACCAAATTAATATGTGGTCATTTATATCTATCTGTCTATCTATCTTTCTGCTCCTGTTTTATTGTTCTATCTATCCATGTGGTCATCTGTCTATCTCTCTGTTCTTGTTTTTCAATTGTGTATCTATCCATGTGGTCATGTATATCTGTCTATCTTCTTTTTTGTTCCTGTTTAAAGATATTGTCTATCTATCCATGTGGTCATGCATTATCTGTCTATCTAATCTTTTTGTTCCTGTTTTTTCATATTGTCTATCTATTCCGTGTGGTCCATGTATATCTCTATCTATCTTTTTGTTCCTGTTTTCATATCTATCCGTGTGGTCATGTATATCTATCTTTCTGTTCCTGTTTAAAAATATTGTCTATCTATCCATGTGGTCATGTATATCTGTCTATCTATCTTTTTGCTCCTGTTTAAAAATATTGTCTATCTATCCATGTGGTCATGTATATCTATCTATCTATCTTTTTGCTCCTGTTTAAAAATATTGTGTATCTATCCATGTGGTCATGTATATCTGTCTATCTATCTTTTTGTTCCTGTTTAAAAGTATTTGTGTATCTATCATGTGGTCATGTATATCTGTCTATCTATCTTTTGTCCTGTTTAAAAATATTGTGGTATCTATCCATGTGGTCATGTATATCTATCTATCTATCTTTTTTGCTCTGTTTAGAATATTGTGTATCTATCCATGTGTATGTATATCTGTCTATCTATCTTTTGTTCCTGTTTAAATAATATTGCCTATCTATCCATGTGGTCATGTATATCTGTCTATCTATCTTTTGTTCCTGTTTAAAGATATTGTATCTATCCATGTGGTCATGTAATCTATCTATCTATCTTTTGCTCCTGTTTAAAAAATATTGTCTATCTATCCATGGTATTATATCTGTCTATCTATCGTTTGTTCCTGTTTAAAGTATTGTTGTATCTATCCATGTGTCTGTATATCTATCTATCTTTTTGTTCCTGTTTAAAAATATTGTCTATCTATCCATGTGGTCATGTATATCTGTCTATCTATCTTTTTGTTCCTGTTTAAAAGTATTGTCTATCTATCCATGTGGTCATGTATATCTGTCTATCTATCTCCTGTTTAAAAGTATTGTGTATCTATCTGTGGTCATGTATATCTATCTATCTTTTTGTTCCTGTTTAAAAATATTGCCTATCTATCCATGTGGTCATGTATATCTGTCTATCTATCTTTTTGCTCCTGTTTAAAGATATTGTATCTATCCATGTGTTATGTATATCTGTCTATCTATCTTTTGTTCCTGTTTAAAATATTGTGTATCTATCCATGTGGTCATGTATATCTATCTATTCTTGTTCCTGTTTAAAAATATTGCCTATCTATCCATGTGGTCATGTATATCTGTCTATCTATCTAATGTCCTGTTTAAAAATGTTGTGTATCTATATCTACCTATTTATATGTATGTATAACTTATTTGAATATGAATATACATATATATATATATATATATAATATATATATACTTATATATATATACATAATATATATATATATATCTATGTGACATGAATCCATGATACATCTGTCTATGTGTTATTCAGATCCTTCTCATATCTTCCCTCTGTTATCTTTCATCTTTATCTCCCTCTCTTTCCCTCTCTTTACTTCCATATCTATTGCTCTTTTTTCGCAACAGTCGCATCGAGTCTCATGGCATGTTCATATCATTCCTATTCTTTGGTGTTTGTGCTTTCTCTGACCTCTCTTCTCTCTCTTTCTTTCCTTCTCTCTCCTCTCTCTCTCTTTCTTTCTCTCCTCTCTCTCTTTCTCTCTTTCTCTCTTTCTCTCTGTCTGTCTCTTTCTCTCTCTCTCCTCAGTCAGTACGCGTTCTCCCTGTATGTGTGTTGTTCACAGATCTAATACACATAGATCCATGTAGGTTGAATATACCTCTTCCCCCCGCCCCTCTCTCTCTATGTACGTGCGTGTATACATAGATATTCCGTGCATGTGTTCGTGTGCGTGTTTTCCATGTAAGCAAATGCAAACTATGACCGTCATATATATGAAAGTGCAGGAAATTAGGAGAGCGAGTATAAATGAGACAAGGCGTCAAAATGGCTGCTTTCTGAAATTACTTCGTCTGTCTAATTAGCATCTTCGTGGGAATAGGAGGCAGAGGAAGAGACATAGGAGAAGGAGAAAAGCAAGAGAAGGTTATGGAACTGGAGATGAAGGGAAGAAGGAGGAAGGAGGAAGGAGAGAGAGGAAAAGGAGGATGAAAAGCATATCGTGAAATAGGAGGCAGAGGAGGCACAGGAAAAGAGAAGCTAACGTTTGTATGGAACCGAGACGAAGGGAAGAACAGGAAGAAGGAGGAAGAAGGAGAGAGAAGGAGGATGAAAAGCATATTCGTGGAAATAGGAGGCAGAGGTAGAGGCACAGGAAAAAACAAGGAGAAGTTATGGAACCCAAGACGAAGGAAGAGAACAGGAAATGGAGGAAGGAAGAGGAAGGAGGATGAAAATTATTCGTGGAAATAGGAGGCAGATGTAGAGGCACAGAAGAAGGAGAAAGCTAAGTCTAAATTGGCAAGAGAAGTTTTTATTTTAGGAATTCGAAGAGAAGGAAGAAGGAGAAGGAAGAAGAAGGAGAGGAAGAGGAAGAAAAGAAAGAGGTAAAGAAAAAAGGGTGTTATTGTGTCTCATTCTCGTTTTCTTTTTTCACTTTTTTCTTTTTTCTCTCCTCTTCCTTTCTTTTCTCTTTTCTTCTTTTCTTCTCTCTTCTATTTTCTTCTCTTCTTTTCTTCTCTCTTCTCTTCTTTTAACTTCCCTTCCCTTCTCTTCTCTCTCTCCCCCCCCCTCTTTCTCTCTTCATCTGTCTACCACTCTATCTATCTATCTACCTTTCAGTCTCTCCATCTTTCCCTCTAGTAGTTTATCTATCTACCCATTAATTATTCCAGATTATACCTTTCTATCCTATTTCAAAAAAATGAAAATAAAATCCACATCACTGAACTAAAAAAAAAATGTTCACTGGACAAAAAAATAAATGTTCATTCAAATGTTCATAATGGTGCCATATATCAAATGGAAACAAGGGATTTTTGCCCGTATTTAATCTGGCCATTAAGCTGAATTAAAAAGAGATATACGGCTGAAATACCGTTTTTTTTATTATGAAAAAACCTTGAATGAAAAGTTGCTAGAATTAGTTATTGAAAAGTCAGTCTTTTGATTCAGTTGTAGGCAGGTATAGCGATCAGTTGGATTATTAAGTTAGAAAAAAAGTGAATTATAAGAATGGTACGTGAATAGAGGAGGAAAATAAGTGAAATTAAAGGGAAAAGTCTTCGTTTAATCTTCTATCAACTCCTCTCCCTCACCCCCCTTCCCCCCCCTACATAAAAAGTACAGAGGTAATTCATAATACGTTACATTTAAACTCCTCTCTCTCTATTCTCCCTCTCCTCTTATTCTCGTTCTCCCTCTTACTCTCTTCCCCTCCCCCCCTGCCTTTTCCCTCCTTCCTTTCTCCTCCCTCTCCTTTTCCTCTTTCCTTTCCTCATACCCTCTCCTTTCCTTCATTCTCCCTTCTCCCCTCCCTCTTATCCCTCCCCTCCCTTCTTCCACCCCTTTCCTTCTCTCCTCCCCTCCCACCAACCCTTCTCTCCTCCTCCCCCTTCCCTTCCCACCCCCCTCCCCCTCCCCCTTCCCCTCCCCCTTCCCCCTCCCTTCCCCCTTTTCCCCCTTCCCCCTCCCCCCTCCCCTTCCCCTTCCCCTCCCACCCTCCCACACCCCCTGCTGCAACCCGAGAGCTACACGCGAGAGGCACCGGCGGCTGCAACACGAGAACTGCAAAATAAAATGCAAATTCTACCGGCCGCCGCGAGCCGATATACGGTTAACGAACAGCATGGCCGAACTGAGAAAAAAAACAAACTTTTATGCGGCGTGGATAATGGGATGGAAATGTATGGGTGTTTATCTGTATCCGTGTGTGTGTTTGATTGATATGTCTGTAAATAACATGGAAATAGTCGAATAAATGAATGACCGTGCAGGGTTAAACAATGTATGCGTATAGACATATAGATACATAATGCTCATTACACACACCACACACACATACACACACACGCAACACACAACACGCACACACACACACACACACACACACACACACACGCACACGCACACGCACACACACACACACACACACACACACACACACACACCACACACACACACACCACACACACACACACACACACACAACCCACACAATCAACACAACACACCACACACACGACACATTACATACATATATATATATATATATATATATATAGTATATATATATATAT
>NW_020870623.1:59872-67372 GCF_003789085.1 Penaeus vannamei
TGATAAAAACAACATTTAAGTTATTCAGACGATGACAGAGAGAGCAGGGATGAGGCGGAGAGGAGAGAGAGTGAGAGGCGAGGGAAAGAGCGAGGAGAGATGAGAGAGGAGAGAGAGAGAGAAAGATCGGAGAGAGACGAGGAGACCTTCGAGAGAGAGAGGAGGGGCGAACCTAGGAGAGAGAGCCGAGACGAGGAGTTAGGTGAGAGACGAGGAAGCCTGAGAGCGAGAGCGAATGAGAGGAAAGAAAGAAAGAGAAAGAAAGAAAGAGAGAAACATAAGAACAAGTACCCGCGTAAAAATATAAAAAAATATAATACCCCCCCCCCCCCTTAACAAAAGGACCTCAGCCAGCAGTAGTTCAGTGAGTTATTTTTAAACCCCCTGTTTTATATGCCAATTTTGGGACCCAGTGAGCGAGAGTTAGGGAGACACCACAACCGCTGGCGCAAGATGGTAAGAAGAAGAAGAAAAAGAAATAAGGAAAATTAACAATTTCTCTCTCTCTCTCCTTCTTCTTCTTTCTTAGACTGTTGGTTTTGTTCCATCGTTTAAGTGGATGATTTTTTTTTAAGCGGGGTGGGGGTAGGGGGGAGGGAGTTCTGTTAGTTGTTTCTCTATTGTAGTTGTTTTAAGTTAGTTTTTTTTTTTTTGAATAATTTTTATTTTTATTTATTTATTTATTTATTAATTTTTTTTTGGCGGAAGGAAGGGCGCGGACCGAGAGACCGAAGGTTGGTCTGTTTTCTGGTGGTTTTGACTTGTCTTCTTACTGTCTTTAGTCGTTTTCGAAACGTGGTTTTAAGGTTCTTTATATTTTATTATTATTATCATTGTCGTTGTTATTTATTTTTTTATCAATGTTCCTTTTCCTTCTCTCCTACCAAGCCTTTCTCCTCCTTTATGTTTCTCTCTATCCCCTCTCACTCTCTTCCTTATCTCTCCCTCTCTATCCCCTCCTCCTCCAGTCCGAGAGGCGAGGCGTTTACGTATGGGAAGATCAAATTACCGATATATAATATCCTACGTGTTGTCTCGCGTGTGTGATGTTTAACAGTCCGTATTGTTGTGCGAATAAGCATGACATCAGATCGTGTTGTTGTGCGAATAAAGCACGGTCGGCCGCGGTGAGTTACAGTACGGCGACGACGTGGCCAGCCAACATTTGGCCTGCGTGTGTGTTATTTAATGCTGGTTCCGTGTGGTGCGTCGCTGTGTATCCTGTGGCTGGTGGTGTATATGTTATCGGCGGGTCTGGGCTGCGGGTACGTCTCGGCGCCCTGTCGGGTATAGCGGGTGACATACCCGATCTTCATTATAGGGTGAGCGAGCAGGTTGATTACGGAGGGCACCGTCGAGGCGCAGGCAGGCGAAGGCGGGGGAGGAGGGGAGGGGAGGGGAATGAGGAGAGGAGGGGCGGGGAGGAGCGAGAGAGTAGAAGGAGGGGAGGGAGAAGGAAGAAGAGAGAGAGGAGGGGGGAGGAGGGAGAAAAGGTGAGGGAGGAGATTTTAGAACAGGCAGGAGGTGGAGAGAGGAGAAAGAGAGGACAAGGAAATAAGGAGGAACGGTGATAGAATGAAAGAATAGAAGACATGGAAAGGAAAGAAGGGAGGGAAAGGGAGAAGACAGAAAAAAAAACAGCGGGGATAGCCGAGAGAGAGAGAGATGAGACCGAGACGGGAGGGGAGAGAGAGAGGCAGAGTAGGATGATGATGAGCGGGAGAGTAGAGACGGGCGGCGATGAGAGAGAGAGAGATGAGAGGAGAGAGAGGGGCTCGGGGGGCCATCGGCCTCCGTAGGCTACTTCTGGGTAAACGCCTGAAGGATGAAGGGGGGGAGGGGAAGGGAGGGGGGTAGGGTTTCATGTTCATTTCTCCTTTTGTTTCTTCTTTGTCGCGTTTTCTTATCCGCCGAGGGAGTCGGTGGGAGTGGGCTGCCGTGGCGGAGGAGTTATGGGCTGACCAAGGGCGTGTGGGATGGGCCAGAGGGCGGTTGGACGGGGCGGTCAGCGCTGGCTCCGTATATACATGGGTTATTATATTATTATGCAGGGGACGTGTGTGGGATAGAGGAGAGATCGAGAGAACGAGGGCGATGAGAAGAGCCGAGGAAAGGGAAGACCGAGAGATACGAGAGTGGATGATGTCGCGAAGAGCCAGAGAGATGAGAGGAGAGAGAGAGCGAGAGGATGTGTGACGAGGGATGAGAGGGAAAGGAAAAGGGGAAGTGGGAATGGAGAGGAGTGAAGAAGAGAGGGAGAGAGCCGATGAGAGATGAGAGAGGATGGTAATGAAGAGAGAGAGAGAGAGAGAGATAGAGGGAAGGAAAAAAAGGGAGTGGGAAGAGAGGAGAGAGAGAGGAGAGAGAGGGAGGAGAGAGAGAGAGAGAGAGAGAGAGAGAGGTAGAAAGAGGGAGAAGGAGAAGAGAGAAAGAAAGAGAGAGAAAGAAGAGAGAGAAGAGGGAAAGAGAGAGAGAGAGATAGAGAGATTTGATTTGATTTGATTTGATAAGATTTATTTACAGAACTGTAAATGCCCTGCAAAAAGCCAGGGTAAGATGCTACAGCATCTATCCAAACTGGCTATGCTTATATGTATGTAAAGGGCTGTTAATCAAACATTAGTTCTACATGCCTGAAGGACTGTGTCATTATGCTTATATTATTCACATATCTTCTAGTTGGTAAAAAAAAAAAAAAAAAAAAAAAATCCCTATCATATCGAAGACAAGACCAGTATCTAGAGAGAAAGAGAGAGAGAGAGAGAGAGAGGGAGGGAGATGGAGAAGAGTGAGAAAGAGGAAGAAACAGATACAGAAGAGAGAAAGAGAAGAAAAAAGAGGTAGAGAAAGAGTGAGAGGGAAACACACAGGCTAGAACAGTGAGTCTGGAACCGAAAGTCCATAGAGAGGAAGAAAGAGACGGAGAGGGGAAAAAGGAGAGCGAAAGAGAAGAAAGAGATAGAGATGGGGAAAAAGGAGAGCGAAAGAGAAGAAAGAGATAGAGATAAAAGAGCGAAGCGGAAAAGGGAGAGCGAAAGAGAAGAAAGAGATAGAGAAGGGAAAAAGGAGAGCGAAAGAAAAGAAAAAAAAAGATAGAGAAAGAGCGAGAGAGGGAAAACACACAGTCCGGAACAGCGCGTCGAAACGAACCTCCAAACGCGATATAAAACCGACACGTCCAAGAAGCCAGGCATCTGAATTGCGAGCGCTGGGCATGGGCGTTGGGTATAGCGTGCAAGGAGCGACCCCGGGCGTAGAAGGGTAGACGAAAGGGGTAGATGAATTCAGGGGCGCCTCGGCAGGGCAGGGGGGGCGAGAGCATCAGAAGTATGTGGCCGACATGGTGGGTAGGATGATGGATATGTTGGGTGTTTGGCGTGGTCGGGCCGCGAGTGGCGGACTGGGGGCTCTCATGTAGGGTGAAGGGGCTTTTTTGCAGAAGGGTAGGGGCAGAATGGGGAAGGGAGGGTAGAGAAGAGGAGAGGAGAGTAGGTTGAAGGAGGGTAGAGAAGAGTAGGGTGAAGGAAGGTAGGGTGGAAGAGGGTAGAGTAGAGAGGGGTAGAGTAAAGTAGAGTAAAGGAAAGCAGGGTAGAGTAAAGCAGAGCAGGGTAGATTAAAGTAGAGTAAAGCAGAGCCAGGAAAATTAGAATAGAGCAGAGTAGACTAAAGTAGAGTAATGGAAAGCAGGGTAGAGTAGAGTAGAGTTGGGTAGAACACAGTAGGGTAAATTAATTAAGAGTAGAGTAGGGTAGGGTATCGAATCGCACCCTAGGGTTTTGGGTAGAGCAGAATGGAGTCGCGTGGGTTGGGATGGGTTGGAATCGCTGAAAGTTCAAGGGAGCGAAGTCCTGTACCGGAAGTAGGACAAAGATTGGGCTGTGCGTGTTGCATGGGACGGCACAAAGGATGGCTTTGCAGGATGCGGGAGGAAGGAGAAGGCCGCAGAATGTGGGACAAAGAGAGCACGTTGCGAGGGACGCTAGCAGGGCTGAGCAGGAAGTTATTAGGATATGTGTGCTGGCCAGAACAAAGGCGATTGCAGAGGAAAAAAATATATATATGTAGATACACACGCGTGCAAACGCACACGCACACGCATACGCACACGCATACACATACACATACACATACGCATACGCACACGCACACGCACACTCATACACATACACATACGCACACGCATACACAAACACATGCGCACACGCATACGCACGCGCACACGCACACGCACACGCACACACCCACACACACACACACAACCACACACACACAACACACACACACACACACACACACACACACACACACACACACACACACACACACACACACACACACACACACAACATACACACACACACCACACACACACACACACACACACACACACACACACACACAAAACACGAGCGTGCGTGCGTGCGTGTTGCGTACAAGGGTGCGTGTTTGTTAACCCAAAGATCAAGGCCGAGGAATTGGGCGTAGATCTACAGCATCTACAGCTCCCGGAGAGGTTCATCTCGATTTTTCTTCCCATCCCTCTCGCTCTCCCCCCTTTATTATCATCGTTTCATTCCCTCTCGCTGTCCCCCCTTTTTATCGTCATTTCTTTCCCTTTCGCTCTCCCCCTTTTTATCATCGTTTCTTTCCCTCTCCTCCTCTTTCCTCTCGCTCTCCCACCTTTTTTATCATCGTTTCTTTCCCTCTCGATCTCCTCCTTTTTTATCATCGTTTCTTTCCCTCTCCTCCTCTTCCCTCTCGCTTTCCCCCTTTTTAATCATCGCTTCTTTTCCTCTCCTCCTCTTCCCTCTCGCTTTCCCCCTTTTTTATCATCGTTTATTTCCTTCTCCTCCTCTTCCCTCTCGCTTTTTTTTATCATCGTTTGTTTCCCTCTCCTCTTCCATCCCCCTCCCCCCTTTTTTATCATCATTGCTTTCCCTCTCCATCTCTTCCCTCTCGCTCTCCTCCTTTTTTATCATCGTTTCTTTCCCTCTCCTTCCCTTCCCTTCCCTCTCCTCCTCATCCCTTCCCCTCCCTTTTTATCATCGTTTCTTTCCCTCTCCTCCTCTCCTCCTCTTCCATCCCCCTCCCCCCTTTTTATCATCATTGCTTTCCCTCTTCTCCCCTTCTCCTCCCCACCCCCTCCTTCCACGCATAGTTCCCCAGGTATGCATTTAATCAAGAGTCGGGGCGGCAAATATGGGCTTCCTCCCCGTCCGGGCTGATCCGCGCCACTTACACTATCGGCTCGGGATCTTGAGGCGCTCGTTCCACTTCTTAAGAGGTGGAGGGAAGGGTGGGGGTGTGGGGGTGAGGGAGGGGTGATGGGGTGGATGGGGGGGGTGATGGGTGAAGGGGAATGGGGTGGTGGATGGGGATAGGGTGGTGGGGGGAAGGGGACGGGGTGTGGAGGGGTGGTGGATGGGGGGGGGAAGGGGCGAAGGGTATGGAGGGGTGGTGGATGGGGAAGGGGAAGGGAAATCAGAAAGAGGAGAGAGGGAGAGAGAGAGAGAGAGAGAGAGGAGAGAGAGAGAGAGAGAGAGAGAGAGAGAGAGAGAGAGAGAGAGAGAGAGGGGGGGGGAGGAAAGAGAGACAGACAGACAGACAGAAGAGAGAGAGAAAAGACAGACCGAAACCGAGAACCCCCCCCCCCCCAAAAAAAAAAAAAAAAAAAAAAAAAAAAAAAAAAGAAACCGAGAGAGATAAAAAAACAAAAGTAAGATACCACGACCCAGACCTAAGCAAGAGCGAAAACACGAAGCAACTATTAAGATAAAAAAAAGAGTCATAAATGATTCATTCGACACCTGTAGGTCCCATCCCGAGTCCCCGAAACCGGCCCACAGGTCCGACGAGTCCGAGACCGAGAATTTGTCGACGTCACAGGACTCCTTCGAAATTATTTACGATCCTGCGGGACCCCCTCGTCAGGCTGCGGTTCGTCAGCGCCGTCGTCTCTTTGGCAGGGGCGGCTGTGTCGAGCTGCGAAGGGGCGGGAGGCGAGGTTTTAGGCCTGGCGACGGGGCGGTGGCGGCGGGGAGGGAGGAGGGAGGGGGGAGAGGGGGAGGACAGTGGTTGTGAATGGGGAGGTGTTTCGGTTTGTATTGGGGACGGGGGGGAGGGGAGGGGGGATGGTCTGTTTGGGTGGTAGATGGCTTTGGTGTGTGTGTGTGTGTGTGTGTGTGTGTGTGTTGTGTGTGTGTGTGCGTGCGTGTGCGTGTGCGTGTGGTGTGCAGGGGACTTGGGACTTGCAGCTTATATGTATGTGGGTATAGGGTGTGTATATTTTTTTCTTTTCTTTTTTCAGAAACAATGTTTAAAGCTTTTTTATGGTTGCTTGCCTTGTGTCATCTCTTGTAATCTTCACACATTTCCCTCCCTTTTGTTACTGTTCCTTATTCCCATTTTTTAAATTCTTTATTCTTGTATTTTCCTTTTCTTTGCTTCTTTCTCATATTGTCTCTTTTTTCTTACCTCTTTTTCCATTCACGTCTCCTTTTATCTGGAGCTTGAATGGGGAGGGGTAACTGTGCTATTATAGTTTGTGAATGGAGGTTTTGTACTACAAGCTGAAAGGTTTTGTACTACGAGCGTAAATTCTTGTTTTCTCTTTCATCCTTTCTTGCCTTTCTTTCATATTTTAGATTTTTTTTTGTGTAAATTGATTGAGACGAAGAGGGAGGAAGACAAAGGTATCAATATTTTGAATAATTTGGGCTATTTCCAAATGCATTTTTTATTTTTATATAATTGTTTTTTTATTTGTTTATCTTTTATTTTTATTTATTTATTTTTGTAAATATGGAATGGTGATGTAGGCTCATAAATAGTTGGAATGATGATCAGTAACACAGATATGTAGAAGGAGCATGAACGAGAAATTGTAGCCGCATAATTGTGAAGAAAAAGAAAATGGGACAAGAATGAGAAACTATTAGACGCATAATTGTAAGAAAAAGAACAGAAAATGATAAGAACAAGGACAAGAAATTGTAGGCCTGTACCTGTAATTTAGCTTTGGTATGTTGGGGATGATAGAATTGTAGGGGCAAAGTACAGTCACGGTCAAAGGTCTTGCCGCGAACGAAGCTCCCAATTTGTCGTGAATGAAGCTTCGAAGCCCCTCGCCCAATTTGTCGTAAATGAAGCTTCGAAGCTTCTTGAATGAAGCTTCTTTAAATGTAGCTTTTGAGATCTTGGTGTGAATGAAGCTTCGAAGCCCAAGAAAGCTTTTCTTTGGTGTGAATGAAGCTTCGAAGCCAATTCGTGAATGAGCTTTGAAGCAATTCTTGTGAATGAAGCTTCGGTCGTGAATGAAGCTTTGAGCCTGAGAGTCTTGGTGTGAATGAAGCTTCGAAGCCCAATTCTTGTCCGTGAAAATGGAGTTGAAGCTTCGAAACCTTGAAAATCTTGTCGTGCATGAAGCTCCGAAGCCCAATTCTTGTCGTGAATGAAACTTCGAAGCCTTGAGAGTCATGCCATGAACGGAGCTTCGAAATT
>NW_020870623.1:77372-82372 GCF_003789085.1 Penaeus vannamei
TTTATTTATTATTATTATTTATTATTTATTTATTTATTTATTATATATATATTTTTTTACCTTAAGTGGTGGATATTATTATTTTATGTTTTGCCTTAAGTGGTGATTCATTTACTTTTATTTTTCTTGGTTTATTTAGATTTTTTATTATACCCTGTAATGGAGGATATTCTTTTAAAAATCTATATATATATATATATTTATGAAAAGGAGTGTCGACTGCCGCGTTCAGTTTTCCAAACGAGACCAAAGGCGCCAAGGAAGTGCCAGGTGCCAAGCTCCGACGTTCGCTGACGAGAGTGACACGACTGTGACAAGTGACACGACAGCCTGACACCTGACACCCGATACGGGGAGACTCGATCCGCAAATAGGCAGAACGGATTTAGGCCTAGCCAGCAAAGCCTGCCGTGCCGAAATAGCGACGTCCGAGGAGAAGAGAACGTGTGTAATGGCTTCGCTTTCCGGGAATTCAGAATCGGGGGATTTTATCTGCTCCCCTCCCCCCCCCCCCCCCCCCCCTCAGTCCCCTTTGAGAATATAGGAGGGCGAGATCGACGACGATTTCAGGGTCGACAACTATTTCGTAAATAGGTTGCGATAGATCTTCGATGCGTATTTTGACATTCCTCTCATTCCTCTCTTCATCGTCATCATCGTGTCCTCTTCCTTCGTCTCGTATTCTATATCTCCGCCTTTCCTTCCATGTCATGTGTCCTATCCTCTTCGTACTCCTACTTTCTCCCGCCTTTATCCCCTGCTTCCTTTCTCCCTCCATATCTCATTCACTCTCTTCTATCTTGCCCATCCTCATCCTCCATATTCTCCTCCTCTTCTTCTTCTTCTCTTCTTTCCTCCTCCTCCTCCTCCTCCTCCTTCCTCCTCCTCCTCCTCCTCCTCCTCCTCTCCTCCTCCTCCACATCCGTATCTTCCTCCTTCCATTTTCCACATTCTCATCTCCCTCCACTTCTTCTCCTCCATCCTTCCTCCTCCTCCTCCATTCTTCCTCCTCCTCCTCCTCCTCCTCCTCCATTTCTTCCTCCTCCTCTCCTCCTCCTCTCTTCCTCCGTCTCGTCCAGTCTCCTAAAGATGTTTTGGTATAATGCGTAATTTCGAGCTCCCAGGGTCCACTTTATGCCCCAAATTATACGGGCGTGAGGTCCCGCCGCTCTCGCTTGCTTGTAGGGCGCTGCCGGCTTGGGCGTTGGGCGTCGGGGAGAGGGAGAGTAGGTGGGGGTGAGGGGCGAGGGAGAGAGAGGAGGGGGGGAGAAAAAAAAGTGAGTTGGGGAGGGGAGAGAGGGAGAGGAAGAGAAGAGGACATCAGAAAGAGAGAGAGAGAATCAGAAAGAGAGAAAATATCAGAGAGAGAGAGAGAGAGAGAGAGAGAGAGAGAGAGAGAGAGAGAGAGAGAGAGAGAGAGAGAGAGAGAGAGAGAGAGAGAGAGAGAGAGAGAGAGAGAGAAAAGAAAGAAAAATAAGTGAGACATAGAGATAAAGAGAAAGAGAGAAAAAGAAAGAGAAGAGAGCGAGAGACGACTGGAGACTGCAACGCTTTCCGTCCGCTTCCCGCTGCCGCTGGAGGAGCAGCGGTCGCCCTTGCAACCAACGGCTGTGCTTGCAACCGCCCTGCAACCCCGGCGAGGGTGTGGGCCTCGTCTTTAGGAATTCAATCGGGTTATTTTCTTTATTTTGTGTGTGGGGGGAGGGGGGGTTGTTAAATGTTGTACTTGGGGCTTCGTATATAAGCGTTTTTGTTATAATTTTTTTGTTTTTGTTTTGTGTGTGTGTGTGTGGGGGGGGGTTGAATGTTGTACTTGGGCTTCGTATAAGCGTTTTTGTTTATTTTTTGTTTTTGTTTTTAGTTTGTTACTCATGTTGATACTTTTGTTGATGTTGACATTGTTAAGATGATGACTTTGATGGTGATTATAATAGCAATAACGATAACGATGGCGATAAGGAACAGCAACAAAACAACAACGAAAAATAAGTTATCCGAATGTTACTAATAATAATATGAATAGTATTAATGATAATAGTTATTCATAAAAATACTCCTGACGATGATGATGGTGCTGCTGCTGATGATAAAGATAACCGACATATTCATATAAACGTCATTTTTTTCTATATCATAATTACTACTACTACTTCTTCTACTACTTCTACTATTACTACTACTACTACTACCACTACTACTACTACTTCTACTTCTACTTCTGCTACTACTACTACTACTACTACTACTACTTCTACTTCTACTTCTACTCTACTTTCTTACTTCTTCTACTACTACTACTACTACTACTACTACTACTACTACTACTACTACTACTACTACTACTACTACTACTACTACTACTACTACTACTACTACTACTACTACTACTACTACTACTACTACTACTACTTACTACTACTACCACTACCACTACCACCACCATTACTGCTATTACTACCATCGCTACTGACAATACGACTACCATGACTACCACTGCTATTATACCTATTATTATGATTATCGTTAGTATCGTTACAGTTGTTTTAAAGGCTATTATTGTTGATTGATATTATTGCTATTGTCGTTGGGATTGAATTGCTGGTTAATGGAGTTTTGTTGATAGTGTTCTTATTAATAGTGATGATGATGTCAATGGTAATGATGATGGTGATGATGATGATAATGGTAATGATGATAATGGTAATGATGATAAAGGTTACAGTGATGTTAGTTTTATTAATGATGATAAGGATTGCAATGGTATTGATGACGATGATGATAGTAATATCGCCGTAATGATTTCTGTCCATGCTTTATATTATCATTGTAGATTTTGTTGATATATTTGTGCTTTATCCAATTCATTTTCTGATTGTCATTTTTTGGCTTGAAATATTACTAGTTATTACCATAGTTGTTATTGTTGATATTATTAATAAGGTTCTTATTATTTTCATTTTATTTTTGTTTTTTTATTATTGTTATTCAAATTGTTATTAATGATAATGATTATCATTATCATTGTTATTATTATTATCATCATCATCATTATTATTTTTTATTATTATTATTATTATTATTATTATTATTATTATTATTATTAATTATTATCATCATTATCATTATCAGCAGCAGCATTATTGATATTAATTTTATTGATTAACCCATTAAAATATCAGATTACCACACAGACAAACCATGCTAATTCTCCCCAAACAGCCCAGTTCGAGTTAGCTTCGCCCCAAGGAGTAGGCCTCCTCACTGCACGCCATCTCACGACCCATTCCGGAGATAGGCCTAGGCGCCGCGATATTTGGCACACACGCACGAAAAGTTTATGGAAGCCTTTTTCCTATTATTTGTTTTTTTTTCTTGTGTTTCTGTTTTTTTTTTTTCTTGTCTTGTCTTTTTTTTTTTTTCTTTGTTCTTTCTTTATGGTTTCGTAAATGGCACGGGATTGTATATAATTTTTTTTTTTTTTTTTGGGGGGGGTGGAGTGATGCTATTTTTTTTTCTTTCTTCTTCTTCTTCTTATTATTATTATTATCATTATTATTATATCATTATTATTATTATTATTATTATTATTATTTATTATTATTATTATTATTCAATTTTGAAAGGTCTTTATTTTGTTTGTTGTTAAAAAATCGCTTGTTTTCTTACGCTTCGTTCTTTTGTTAGAAATAATTTTCTTGATATTATTCAAACAAGATGTTTTTATAATCGATATAAAAAAGTCACCATGATATAAAAAGTAGGGAAGAATTTATAATTAGAGATTTTTAAAAAACCCAGTCCGTATAGACACATTTTTTAGAATGACTTTGTGATTAAATACAAAAAGAAATATTCCCTCTTAAGATTTTTTTTTTTTTTTTTTTATTGGCCGACGCAAAGAAATATTCCTCTTAAGATTTTTTTTTTTTTTTTTTTTTTTTTTTTTTTTTTTTTTTTATTGGCCGACGCCGTGATTAAGCACACAAAACACCGCCGGGTTTCATCTCGAGTTATATAATTTCCATAGTGCGTGTTGACCGAGGTGACTCTCCACTCTCGCCGCAACAGGTATAAAAGCTGTTCTCCGCGTGTTCACCGTGTTCTCCAATCGCGAGGTGTCGGTGCGGGCGGCAGGTGGATAAATAGGCTTGATCGGGTTGCGTCCGGCGAGCACCTAGGGGCCCCTGCGATGATCACCTGGAGGGGGGGGGGAACCTGATTAATCAAAAGCTTTTTTTTTTTTTTTTTTTTTTTTTTTTTTTTTTTTTTTTCGTTTCGTTAACTGGGGGGGGGGTGGGGGAGGAGGGTAGGCGAGGGCGCTACGTTACCGTCCGCCATGACTCGGGTCTTATGGCGTGGCGACGTGTCATCCGCGTTTGTTTATATTGTTTGGTCTTATCTTAATTAACATTCTGGTCGGTGGGGGCTTCGCGGAGTTCCGTGGAGGGCCTGGGAGAGGGAGGGAGGGAGGGAGGGAGGAGGGAGGGAGGGAGGAGGGAGGGAGGGAGGGAGGGAGGAGAGGGAGGAGGGAGGAGGGGAGGGAGGGAGGAAGGAAGGAAGGAGGAGGAAGAGAGAGTGGAAATGAGGAAGGGAAGGATGGAGGGAGGGTGGGGAGGAAGAAGAGCGGAGAGAGAAAGACAGGAAAGGAAAGAGACTGGGAGAGAGAGAGAGAGACAGACAGAGAGAGAGAGAGACATAGACAGGGAGGAGAGAGACAGAGACAGAGACAGGGAAAAGAGAGAGAGAGAGAGAGAGAGAGAGAGAGAGAGAGAGAGAGAGAGAGGAGAGAGAGGGGGGGGGAGAGAGAGAAACAGGGAAGAAAGAGAGGGAGGAAGAGAGAGAGAGAGAAACATGGAGGAAAGAGAGAGACAGAGAGAGAGAGAGTGGATCGGCTTTTGTGTTGAAACGTGAGGAGGTGAATGCTGCTTAGGGAGCTGTGCGTTTCATTGTTAAGATGTTGCGGATTCGTTTCTTTTCTCTCTCTGCGTGTCTGTTGATCT